>JAPJBO010000033.1:0-232500 GCA_030068145.1 Diplonema papillatum | reverse complement strand
CGGCGATTCGCCGACTCTTTCCTGCCCCAGCACCTTCAGGAGAGAAACTGTCCTAGACGGGGAACGTGCAGCGAAAGTATATCAAACATAGTGTGTACACCGAAGGTAGGCAAAGACGCTTGTCCTGCCGCGGATAAGAAGTGGACACAGTTCGTCAACGCACAAGTTACCGTTGATTCTCACCCACCCCTGGTCTTGCGGTTGGCTGTATCGTCAGGCGTGCACCCTCGATGCTGCAGTCATCCACCGGAGGTTCGGACTCACTCTTGAGCACCCATCTGCTCCCGTCCCCATCGACCGGCTTCACAACGGGGCTCTCCATCCCATGTAGGACAGGGCCCGCGCCACTCGTTCATTTTTGGCCGAAGATCGGGATCCCCTGCCCCGACAAGATTTATCAAACGCAAACGTTTGACAAACGTGCAAACATGACGTTTGATAATAATCGATGGACCTGGTCTGTACGCAGTACACGACCCTTGATAGCACTTGTTCACGATCGTGTAAGGTCGGCGAGACAGCATTGGCCGGACAGAAGGCGTGCATAGCGTTGCGCAGTGATCCAGTTGGTGAACGGGCGAACTAGTGAGGCAAATCACAAACGAGCGTTGCTAAAAGGCGGCAGCTCGCCTCGGCACAGAGTAGAAGGAGAACGAGAATGACCTGGAATATAGAAGGCCTGCAAAAATCATAGAGCGAGAGAGAGAGAGAAAGGGAGAGGGGGAGACGAGTTTTTAGAGTCTGAGACATACCGTAAATGGGTTTCTTAATGAAGGTCAAATGTTCTTTAACCCCAAAATCAGCCAAAAAACTTCACTACTTTGACGGTTCAGGGAGAAAAACGGGGTCCTAAGCGCCTTCGTGCTAGTCGGGGTAGCGTTCCCAGTCACTTCGTTGCCAGTTCTTGTCGTCTTCTTTCATTCCTACACACCTAAGTGTTGTGAAGGATTCCATGGCTTGCCCTTCCGTCCGCCAAGTGCACTCAGAAGGCCCGTTTTAATTGGTGAACGGTCGAATGTTCACCAATTCTGAACTGAAAACCTCACTCATTTTGACCGCTCGCTGATGAAACCCGTCACTAAGAAAGCCCTTCACTAATAAGTATTAACCCCATTTACGGTACATAGGGGGGTCTCTTGCGTCACTGAAAAACGCCTCGTTGTACTTGCAGTCTATCAGCTGGTGTGCACTCAGCCATCAGGCCAATGGCTGCTAAGCACCCCGACCGGTCGATTTGCCACTTTTGTGGCCCTCTATTCGCCGAGCGGTGCTGTCAGCACTTGTTCCGCGTCGCATCAAGTACATGATGCTGGCGGTTGGGGGATCGGCAACCGCTTGTTAGTACTAAAACAAAAATACTCGACGTAGCTGCTTCGACTCCGAATGGAAGGGGGGAAATATAGAGGTAAGGGGCAAATACAATACAAACACAATCTGATTTGTTCTTCGCTTACACCACCGTGTGTTGTTTTCTCACTGACTTTGACCTGTTGTGTTTGTGTGATTTGTCGTGTAGGCATGACCTCACGTCTGTTCAACACGTGTGGTTCGGTAGTTACAGCACTTGGGATGTTCTTTGTCGGCAGCATCGTCGAGCATTTCCTTTCAAGCTGGCGCTTATGTAAAACATTAGAACGGGTGCGGTTCTAACGACGTGTGCTATTTGCGCCGGTATTTCTAGGCAATTATGGGTCTGCTGACACTTCGTCGCGGGACACGCGGGCCAGTGCGCCCCACACTGCAACAGTGCGGGATTGTGGGCACACGTTCCAACCTTTCTCGCATCCGACCAAACACCTCGTCGGACGAGCCGACAGCCTCGTGGCAGAGCGAGGATAGCACGACATTCTTCCCCTCCCCCGGAATTTGTGAAATCGACATTATCCAAAGTTGCCCAATCCGGCTTCTCGCTCCCTGCAGCGTTGAAATGGGCTGGTACACAGATGTACGCCTTTGTCTATCTGAAATAGAGCCCAGTGGCGGGGTTCCTGTTGCCGTGATTCCAGGGGGGTTCAGTTTTGTTGTTGCGACCATTTGGTTGTTTGATTGTAGTGAGCTATTTATTGCCGTGCAATAATGGAGAAGAAGTCACTCGAGGTTCAAAACTTTCGTGCGAGTGTCCGGATACACAAGTGCAAAAAGCTTGAATCGTAAGTGGCTGTTTAGGGGTCTACGCAGGCAATGAGGCCAAGAACTTTCACTCTCGACCCCCAATTTTTTTAAATCTTTTTGTCACGAGACCCGGAGGGTCAATTGCCAAAAATGGGTTCGAGAGAGAGAGGAGCAAGAGAGAGAGAGAGAGAGGTGTTGAGACGTCTCATATCACGTTGTTGACGTGCTTGGAATGGGTATGTGCTCAACACCGCACTGGTCCCGTCTGCGCCGTGTTTCGGTCCTTCAAGCCACGGACACATAAGGCGTGCTTGGAATGAGTATGTGCTCAACACCGCACTGGTCCCGTCTGCGCCGTGTTTCGGTCCTTCAAGCCACGGACACATAAGGCGGACTAACATCAGCGCGGAACCTGAGTGTCTGACGTTTGCCACGTTGGAGGGTGGGAGGAAAACACGGGGTGTAGAACCAGTGTCCGGGGGTCACGGGACGACTGGGCTGCCCTTAACACATTAAACCGAGTTCTAACAGCCGCTGAGCCTTCTGCGCTTTCCCCTTTTTCTTCGGAGGCACGTGCCCGATGCCCGCAGTGTGCAGGGCCTTTCTTCGGAGGGGTCTACGCACACAAACTTCGACTTCTGTGCACGATCCCCGCAGGCCAAACTAACTCCATTGGTCGTGTAAAGTGCAGCAGTGCAGCATCGTAGGACCGACAATTTTGAGAGAGAGAGAGATGAGTTAGAGTGCAGGGACCATCTCTCCGGGGAGTTTCCGGTCTCCTCACTTTTGGTGTAGAGCGAGATTGTTTGTTAATAGTCTCCCCCTCGATCTCTGGCGGGACCTTCCCTCCCCCGAAGGATTGGCAGGGTGCGGCCAGAGAAAAAAGAGAGATTTGCAATGCGATTCGTCTTTTGATTTTGCCTTAAACATGATGATTATTCATTCCATTCCATTCAAATTGACCAAATACGATGATTATTCATTCCATTCCATTCAAATTGACCAACATCGAGAGACTCCGGGAGATTCATCGCTTTTTCCCAAATTCACATCCGGGTTTCTCCTGATCCAACCCCACTCTTTCGAGTGGAGCCGAACCAGGAGATAACCGTAGGAAGGTGGATCACCATGGGATCGAGCACTGCAATCTGCTCCTGCAGCTCCAACGTATTTTACGGGAACCTTAAAAAGAGGTACCGGTCATGACGACAGCATCACCTTAGTGCAAGAGTAACGTTGCAGAAGTTCTTTCCCAGGGGCCTTCCGGCTGAGCATCAACAGCCCAATGTGAAATCACCCCCCCGGGCTCCACCTCTCCATGCCCAGGCTGCAGGGGTTAACGCACCACCCCGTGTGCACCAAGCGGCTATGAAACCCAGCATCGAGTTGGAAAGTTGCTTTTCCGGCAAGACCAGATGGAGTCTGACCTGTCGAAACTAATGCCGTTCAGAACAACGTTCAAACGAAGCGGTTTCTCCTCGCTTTCGCTCAAGAGATGATTCTTTGATATTTGATTCGTGCAGGTTCGCACTTCCTTTGTTTGGTAAGTGTGTGTGTGTGTGTGTGTGTGTGTGTGTGTGTGTGTGTGTGTGTGTGTGTGTGTGTGTGTGTGTGTGTGTGTGTGTGTGTGTGTGTGTGTGTGTGTGTGTGTGTGTGTGTGTGTGTGTGTGTGTGTGTGTGTGTGTGTGTGTGTGTGTGTGTGTGTGTGTGTGTGTGTGTTGGTGTGTGTGTGTGTGTGTGTGTGTGTGTGTGTGTGTGTGTGTGTGTGTGTGTGTGTGTGTGTGGTGTGTGTGTGTGTGTGTGTGTGTGTGTGTGTGTGTGTGTGTGTGTGTGTGTGTGTGTGTGTGTGTGTGTGTGTGTGTGTGTGTGTGTGTGTGTGTGGAATCCGGTATCCTGTCCCGAGTTTACCGGGAAGGAGGGAGTGCAAAAAGAGATGTAAGGCAGTGCGTTTCCTTTGGCCTGCTCGTTGTTTGCATCAACCAGCCTTTCCAACCTCGGAACGAGTGGAGAAAACGAGAAAACATTTCGCCCTTTCGTGAACAGGATAGGATTCCACTTGACGCGCCTTCGGCGCTCAAGCTAGCTTGCTAGTAAGTGTGTGTGTGTGACCGGTCGTGAGCCGGCACGCCGTTGAGTTTTTTTGTTTCCGCCGCAATGGTGTCGTCGTTGAGAAAGAGTTGCCGGCGTATGCAATTGTCATTCGTCGTCTGGCAGAAACCCGTTGTTGGCCTCTGCGGTGTGAAAAGTTGGCATTTTGAAGTGTCAGAACGAGATATCAGAGCTGATTCAAAAAAGTTGGTCTCCCTTTCACCTGCGGAATCTCGGGCTCGAAGGCCCTTGCCTTTTTGTGCACGTGAGCTGGATAACTCAAAAAAGTGTCGTGGCTCTATTTGTACGTACAGCCTAACTCAAGAAGATGAGGCATGTCAAAGGGTGCGCCCTTCAAATAGAGCTCTCCCCCTCCAAGAAACACGGACTGCAACTGTCAAGCCTCCGAACTTGTATAAAGAGTCGTTGAGCTTCTTCGCAAGACGTGGGTATCGCTCCTTCACAGTCCTTTCGAAGTGCTGGCACGGCAGCTGCCGAGCATCGAGGAATACGACAAGAAAGCCTGCTCAGGCAGAATTTTGTGCTCGGCGGTGTTTGTGGGAGCAGTAGTAGTAGAAGTTTGAACTTGATATGCAGCAACAATCTGTGACGATAGACTGCACAAGTCGCGACAGACTTGAACAAAGTAACAGAGAGAGAGAGAGAGATGAGTTGGAGTGCAGGGACCATCTCTCCGAGGAGTTTCCGGTCGCATCATTAAGTAACATCAAGGTAGCCCTTATGCTGTCCACCTTTGGTGTGCGCTCCTCATTCGCGGGCGGCTGCTGTCCCAAAGTGCTTGTGAGAAGATGTAGTAGTAGTATGTGTTTGAACTTGCTATGCAGCAACAATCTGTGACGATAGACTGCACATAGTATGTGTCGTCTGCCGAAGCAGCCGGAGACAGCAGGTCTTGCTTTACTTTTCTTTTCTTCACGGAGACCCGCCCCCGGCATCGACTGTCCAATCACGGTCGAGAAAGGTTTGTGCCTACGGCAGACTATTTTTTTTTTATTTGAACCTGTTACTATTTGACACACGGCAGTCTGGATGCAGTTCAGAGCGAAACGTTGTCGCCTCATCTGTTCAACTGGGACGCAACCGCGCAATATAGAAAGGAACACGATGTGTCGATTCAAAGTTGCGGCGTGTCGCACGATGAAGAAAACGTAGAAGGCAGATGACAAGACATGGAAGGTGCAGCGAAGTAGCTTACTTCCTGAGAAGCGCATGAGGTTGTTCTTCGTACAGTGACCTTTCCAGTGTGGGCACACTTTGGTGTGAGGAATCCAGGTTCTCGGTTGTCCAGCGGTGAACTTGCATAGTGCAACACAACTGTACTTCCTGCTCGAGCTGTGGAACTGCGATTTTGGCACGTTGACCTCTTCCTCTTCGCCTCCAGCTCCGGCGTTCACGTCAACCTGTGACTGGGCATCTTGTGAAGGCTGTGGTGCTTGGCACGGTGCCGAGAGCCGTCACATTGGCATATGTGTTCGTCAAGGAAGGAGGTAACGACATAGATGTTGCACCTTGGACAGCAGTTCAGTTCAGAAACGGGTTTCGGAGCTGCGGTAGAGCACACGTTCATCCCCGTAGTTGAGTGCTTGCCTATCTGTGGTGTCCACACGTAGTCTGGCAACTTACGGAGTTTGACATCATGTTTCGCCGAACTCCCCGGGCACCCAAGGAAGCAGCCCAGTTTCTTGAAGCTGACAATGTAACATGCACATTAATCTTGTCGAGGGTTTTCGCAGTTGCCTGGGCCATCGCCATTCTCACTCTTCGAGTGGCACTGTTCATCTTGGCCATTGCTTTGTCCAAGAAGTACTTAGATGAACAGACATCGTAGTAGTGTTTGGAAGAATACGTCCAGGTCACAAAACTGGACATCTTGAGTGCAGCCAGATGGAAAGATGATAACGGAATTCCAACCCCGTGGCCTTAAAACCGCGGGGTCGAGGTGGATACAATTGACCGAGATAAGAACCAACGCTAGCAATAGCAGCGGTGTGTGGATGAAACAGGTCGATCGAGTGATAGCACACGACTTCAAGTCGGTGCAAGCCCGCAAGAGCTTCTGCCCTATCAGCTTTTGACGGTAGTGTAGTGGACTACCACAGTCGGCATAAAACTGTGCAGCAGCTTCGGTGACGTGAGGAGTAGCAGTCAGCTATCAGTAACACCCCGCTGTCCCCTATATTCCTTGGCCAGGTATTCTCCGTACTCCAAGGTAAAATTTGCTGTGGTGGTGACACCGCACTTCGTGAATGCTACGTTCACGTCTTTGCTGTAGGCACTGGCCTCTGCAGCTTTCTTACGGTGCCAGCACCAGAGAAAATCAAGAAGGGGTTCGGTTGTTTCGTCTGGTTTGGAAGCCACGCCAAAGAGCAGTGCTGCAAAGCGCTTTCAACACGAAGTACACTTCTGTCACGCGTTGCAGCGCGATCGTGAAAACACCATTGACAACAGTCAATGACTGGCACTCTTCAAACAAGGAAAGCGCTGCTTCAGCACCGGACTCGAGTGGATACTCATGGTAGCTTTCTGCCACAACGCTGATGGGGCGCTGGTATGTTGCAAAGGCGATATGGTGCCCTAGCCTTTCTGACGTAGTTGCCGCAGGATGGCCACAAGACAGATTGTACAGCGCAACTTGAGCTTCCTCCTTTGATCTATCGCAACTGGCAGCCTCCTCAAGCGTTTCCTACAAAGCAGGTGCTTATACAAAAAAAAAACTATTTTTTTTTTTTTTGCGCGCGCGCCGAAAACTTTCAGGGGTCGGGGGACGCGGATCGTAGTAGTATTAGTAGTACGTGTCGTCTGCCGAAGCAGCCGGAGACAGCAGGCGCAGGGGGCAGGTCTTGCTTTACAATTCTCTTCTTCATGGAGACCCGCCCCCGGCAATCCCGACTGTCCAATCACTGTCGAGAAAGGTTTGTGCCCTATAGTGATGAGGTGGTTGACCAGGCCCCCACGAAGCCTTATACACAACACGGCTACAACACGAGGATGCAGCCCTGCTTAGGTGTGCACTCAGCCATCAGGCCATTGGCTGCTGAGCACCCCCCGACCGGTCGATTTGCCACTCTCGTGGCCCTCTATGCGCTGGGCACCTGTCAGCACTCCGCGTCGCGTCAAGTACATGATGCTGACGGTTGGCGGTTGGGGGATCGGCGGGATCGGCGAGGTGCGGTCAACAGTGTCGCCTCGTGAAGGCCCCCCCATGACACCTTGTGAGATAACAAATAAAGAAAACAAAGCGTGCATGCCTTCGCTCTCGCACTTTCCAGCGAGATCTACGCGGGAATGGGTTTTCCGACAGAACAACGGGAGGAGGACGTCCAGTGGGACCACCACCTTATCTGTCGCTCCCGGCTGCAGCCACTCCCACCTCAGAATCTGGCCGCCTTGAAACTCGAAGAACTCAATTCTAACTTCGTAGTTCCTGGCTTCCAAGGAAACAGTAGCTTCGACAGTTTTTGCAGCGTGAATTCCGCCATTGCTGATGATTTCCTCACCGTCGAGGAACATCCGCGAGCCGTCGTCAGATGTGAGAAAGAACGTGTACGTGCCCGCAACCTCTACAACCAGGTATCCGCTATGCCGAGACGCGAAACGGTTGTCGTATCCAGCCGAAGACCAGTCGTCGTTGCTGAAATCAACATTTCTTCCATCTTCCCAGATTTCGTCCGCGGCGCGGGTTTCGAAGTTTGGGAAGTCAGCCATTATCTCGCCATTGTCGGCGTCTGCCCGGTACAATGCGGTGCGCATCCCAGCTGCAGCGGTGTGGGTATAGTTGCAATAAAAAGATGGGATCTTAGGCAGTCCCATTGGGAAATAAAGAACAAAATTTGCTGCCCGTCCCGTTGGGATAACAAAATTCGTTGACCGCACTACCCTCTCAGTGGCGGCGTCTTCAATGGCCATCCCTTTCGTCTTCGCGGTGCCGGCCTTCCCGCCCGACGCGTGTCCCGCTTGCGCGCTTCCCCCCAAGAGCCCAGCGGAAAGGCTGCGGAGTGGGCATCCTGGCTCAAGCATGAACTAAAGTCTAGCCCGATACAGTAGAGCTTCCTATCCAACCCCCCCAGGGGTGGCCCTAAGCGGCCAGATTGCGGAGTCGTTGGCAGAATCTGACCTGAATCTCACACCCGCGAGGTGGCAACGTCTCTCATGCGCGCGGCGTCCCCTCAGACCTTGGAACCTCTGGCCATCCTTCGTGCACTCGATGGAGCAGTGTTGGCATCGCAGCACCGGGGAACCCGTTAACTGCTGTTCAAACAACTGACCATGCTGCGCAACCCACGAAACACACGTACAGCTGGGTGTCGTGCCAGGCGGGGGAGGAAACTGAACCGCCCAAGTAGATCACCAATTTGCCACCTGGTTTCAGGATTTGGGCTCAGGGTAGTGCGGTCAACGAAAAAAGCACCGAGCGGCGCCTTCGAGTATTTGTCTAGCACTTTGCAGTTATCAATCCGTCACATCTGTGTACAGAGACATTGGGAGTCCGGCAAGGGCGGGCAGGGTGGCGAATTACCAAAGGGGCAGAAGGAGTCAGGTGATCCTTCCGACTGCCGGCTCATCAAATTACCGGCTGATCCTGAGTAGGAAGCACCATGGAGGGTGACGGGGCACGGACAGCCATGTCGTGGGCATTCCGGGGGATCCGGACAAAGGCCGCGAGGTAAACGCCCACCGACACACGCACCAAGCTGAACCTCACAAACAAACAAAAGGTCGAAAGACACCAATCTGTACGTCCCACGGGATCGTCGGAAACACAAAAAAATACTCGACGTAGCTGCTTCGACTCCGAATGAAAGGGGGGAAATATAGAGGTAAGGGGCAAATACAATACAAACACAATCTGATTTGTTCTTCGCTTACACCACCGTGTGTTGTTTTCTCACTCAGGATTTTTTGACCTGTTGTGTTTGTGTGATTTGTCGTGTAGGGGTAGACCCGCATGACCTCACGTCCGTTCAACACGTGGTTCGGTAGTTACAGCACTTGGGATCCCTTCTGTTCTTTGTCGGGCAGCATCGTCGAGCATTTCCTTTCAAGCTGGCGCTTATGTAAAAAAAAAGCACAGAATGACACCCGTCGTGTGCTCGCCTGCCGGGGCGGTCTTTCCACCCTTGTGCGCCTTCCCTTCGCTTGGCGGAGGCGCCTTCGTGGCCAGAAGGCCCCTGCAGCACCATCTGCATCAAAGCAGTTAACTGCTCCTGCTGCTTCGCCTGCGCTGCCACGACGTTCTTGAGCATTTCCTCCATGCTCGCAGCTTGATTTCTTTTCTTTCGTTAGTTGCTTTCCCCTTGGGTTTCCCTGGATACCTGCGTACGTTCCCGGCCCAATAACACAGTACAGAGTAGTAGTAGTATGTGTCGTCTGCCGAAGCAGCCGGAGACAGCAGGCGCAGGGGGCAGGCCTTGCTTGCTTTACTTTTCTCTTCTTCATGGAGACCCGCCCCCGGCAATCCCGATTGTCCAATCACGGTCGCGAAAGGTTTGTGCCTATAGTGGTGAGGTGGTTGACCAGGCCCCCACAAAGCCTTATACGCAACACGGCTACAATACAGGGATGCAGCCCTGCTTAGGTATGTGCAGTCAGCCATCACAGGTCATTGGCTGCTAAGGTGCGGTCAACACGTAAAGGCCCCCCCATGATCATCAGCTAGTAGTACAGTGCAGACAAATAGATAATATTCGACAGATTCGTGAAGTGCCGGTTAAGGCAGGTGTATGCTTGCTGCAGCTGAGGAGAAAAAAGCGCTCATGCCTTTCGGTTTGCATTTTCCGTCATCGTAAGTTCTCCGACAGTACAACGGTGCGAGCACTTCCACTGGGACCACCTCGAGTGCCTCTCCCGCCCTCGCCCACTTCCACGACAGATGTGAGTAGCCGCTCTGCGCGTAGTATTCTACTCTGACTTCGTATTTCCCGGATTCCAAGGGAACAGTTGCTTCGACGGTAGAGACGTGGTTGCGGCTTGGGGGGGGCCCGACGCTGATGATCAGCTTACCGTCGAGGTACATCCGCGAGACGCCAATAGATTGGAGAGACAACGTGTAGCTGCCCGCAACATCTACGCGCAGGTAGCCGCCTTGCCGAAACGCGGAAAACCCGACAATTGCCCTGTCCGAAGTCGGCGGGTCCATGAGATGAGCATTTCTTCCACCTTCCCAGGTTTCGACCGGGGTGCTGCTTTCGTAGTCTGAGAAGTCGGCTGTTGAGCTGTCAAGTACTGCCCAGTACACGGCGGTGTGCATCCCGACTGCAGCGGTGTGTGTGTTGGTACAGTTACGTTATATTATGAAACATACTTCGTCAAACACAGAAAACTGGTATAGATGGTTTCTCGATCGATGGGGTTCGGTTTAAGCTACGAACACACAAGGCCACTGCGATGAACGGTGAATCAATACTTCCACACACAAGATCGTCGCAGGGAGCTACAACGAACACAGGGAGGGAAAACGCGCTGGGAATGGTGTTGTGGTCAACGCCGTGTCTTATATGAGCCGAGTTTCAGTCCTTCAAGCCACAGACACGTTGAGCAGGACCATCAGCGCGAAATGGTTCGTCAGTAGGCTCTCTCTTCGTAGCTCGTCGAAACCAGGACCACCCTGCTACGCGACAGAAAAATCCGTCTCGGGGAGGGGGTCCCAACAAGTTTCTTCAGACTATCACCAGCACGGAAGCTGAGTGTCCGCAGACAGGGCAGCGGTGTTAGATGTTGGCAGGCGGCTATTTGTAGCTCGCCCGCGGCCATGCTACTACTTGTGTACAGGCAAAGCCGTCACGGAGAGAAGGCCGCGTCGTTTTGGCGAAACCAAAACGACGCAGTTCTTTTTCTTGCGTTATTTGTGGTTTAGAAGGTCGGGCTTTCTTTCTGCCTGTCGACGACGTATCATCAAATAAGACGATGGATCATTTCCGACAAACAATATTTCGCGCATACCTTCGCATCTTCCGGCTTCATCGACGGTCCAACAAACCAATGGGTTCAGCCTCGCCTGCGGAACCGTCTCCCAAGAAGTTCCCGGCTGCTGCCACTCCAACTTCAAAGTTTGAGTGTTAAAACTACTCCGGAAGAACTCAACCCTGACTTCGTGCTGCCCGATCAACAAGTGCGCAGTGCCATCAACGCCGTTGTCGATGATCAGCACACCGTCGATGAACATCCGCGAGCTGTCAACAGAACCGAGTTTGAACTTGTAGGTGCCAACCTGGCTTACCGTCAAGTAACCGCTCCACCGAACCGCGTAATTGCCATAATCATAATTGGACTGCTCCAGCTGGACAACTGGAACCACACCGTTGGTGGCCGGAGTCAGAAGGTAGAACTTTGGGAAGAACCAGTAAGCTACAAAAAAAACGCGATCCAGCATGTACGAGGTGTAGTACACTTGTTCGCGCATCCCGAGAGGCGGCGGGACTGTGGATGGGAAGGTGTAGGTAGTACAGGGGACAATAAGAGAGTATGAAACCCAGATACAGGAAAAGATGATGAAGTTTTGCCGGGGTGGTAGTGCTGGGGTTCGGGTTCGCACCAGGTTGGCTTGAGCTGGGTGGTAGTAAAGTGAGCACATTTCACGAAAAAAGAACGGCTGTCCGAGAACAGAAGAGGAAACCCCAATGGCTGCAGGAATCTCCCTAACGAATGACTAGCAGGTCGTGGCGGGTGTCAGATTGTGCGGACGCCGAAATCTTAGCTTGTGCAGGCACTGTGCAAACCACTATCTGATTTCGACGTCTGACGTCCGCACAACCTGATAATTTGCCCTAAACTAATTTGAGTTTTAGGTTTCGTCTGCACATTCTGAGATCCTCTGCTGGGCAGAATTAGAATTTACTTTTCTCTTTTCATGGAGACCCCCAGGCAATCCCGACTGTCCAATCACGACGTCGCGAAAGGTTTGTGCCCTGTAGTGATGAGGTCGTTGACCAGACCCCCCCTCAAGGTCTTATACACAACACGAGGATGCAGCCCTGCTTAGGTGTGCCATCCAGGGCCCCAGATCTCGCCACATCCCGGTCAGGGCACAGAACTGAGCGATGATGTCGACCGCCTGCCGCAGCTCGGACTCCACGGACGCGAAGAGCGTTGCATCATCCACCAACGACTCCGACAAAACCACCGGTACGCACGCCGACACCGCCCGGAGCACAACGATAGCAAGGCGTTGATGAGGATCACCAAGAGTGGGCACCCCTGCAAGATACCGTTGGTGACCTCAAACTCGGACCCTACGCCCAGCGGCAATTTAAACCGGCGCTTCATCCCACGGTACATGACGCGCAGGAGGCCCATCTCTTCGGCAAGCCGGAGAACGATCCCCTGTGGTACCCGGTCGAAGCACTTCGCGAAATCGAGTGCGACCATGTACAGCGACTTCGACTCGTAGCAGCGTCTCCTCGATCGCGTCGTCAGCGTCGTATTATTCGTGCAGTTGGGGGCAAGAGGTTTTGTTTGTGGGAGGTCGTGAAAATCGTTGGATTGTGCTTCTGAGATGGTGCTGGAGGTCGGTGTGGTGTTGTCTATTTCGTGTATGATGGGTGAGGGTGTGGTGTGCTACGGTATTGTGTGGGGTTTCTGGTTTGTTTGGGTGTCTGCGTGCTCAGCATCGTCGGCAGTGGGGCCTGGTGATTAGCACTATACACCGCCCAGTGGAGAGGGCTTCCGAGGGAGAAGAAGGACGTCACGCTGACCTCGTGTCCGGGAGGTTGCTTCCCGGTATCGGAAGAACGACACCCTGCCACGTCAGTTGGGCGGAACGCTTCCCGGTGTCGGGAAAACGGCACGCTGCCGTACGGCACACTGCCGTGTGACCAACCTCGTCAGTTGTTATCAGAAGTATGACACGTGCTGTGTCGGTTGAGAAGGAACGCTTCCCGGTGTCAGGAAAACGGCACGCCGCCGTACGGCACACTGCCGTGTGACCAACCTCGTCAGTAGGCGAGAAGCTGCCGACCCCTGTCACGCTTAGCTGTTCGGCCAGCACCGCCGTGTGATGTGGGTCGACAGCGCGGGTTTGCTGCCTTTCCCCCCCAACACGTGTTTCTCCACCATAATGGGGGTTTTCATTGGCGACGGGAGATTTTTGTGGTTAAACGCCGCATTTTAGTGGGTCGGAGAAGGCACAATTTTTTTTGCCCGGTATGGTACTGAGGGCGAGTGAAGGGCGAGTGAGGGCGAGTGAAGACGAGTCTGAGGCGAGGAGTCGCGACACTCGCCCGCCACCTATGTTTAGAGGATACTCGAAAGGAGGTCGAAGTGCCTCGCAGCTGCATGTAGCGGAGTACAGAAGCTGTAGCTTTTTAATGGGTACCTGTTTAGAGGATACTCGAAAGGAGGTCGAAGTGCCTCGCAGCTGCATGTAGCGGAGTACAGAAGCTGTAGCTTTTTAATGGGTACCTGTTTAGAGGATACTCGAAAGGAGGTCGAAGTGCCTCGCAGCTGCATGTAGCGGAGTACAGAAGCTGTAGCTTTTTAATGGGTACCTACCCCCACGGGTAACCCCCGTGCATAAGATGGATAGCCAAACCCCCTTGATTAAGATGGATAACGGGCAAGAATGCCAATCCATCTTAAACACGGGGGTGAGGTACCCCCGTGTAAGGCGACTGCAGTGCTCCCGTGTTTAAGATGGATACCCCCCTTGATTAAGATGGATACCGCCAACATCCGAATTATTCATCCATCTCATGGGTAGGTACCGCAATAAACAAAGTGCATACGTTGGCATCTTCCGGAGGCGTCGGTGGTCGGACAGTTCAACGGCACCAGCCTTTCCAGTGGGACCACCCGAATTTCCTCTCCCGGCTGCTGCCACTGCCACTTCAAATGCTGGCCTGGGTTTGCAAGCTCGAAGAACTCAATTCTAACCTCGTATTGCCCGGGTACCAAGTACCTACTGGCATTCTTGGTAATTTTGCCGTGTATGCCACCGTTTTCGATGATCTCCTCACCGTCGAGGAACATCCGCGAGCCGTCGTCAGACGTGAGATAGAACATGTAGTCGCCCGCAACGTCTACAGTCAGGTACCCGGTATGCCGAGACGCGAAATTGTCGCCGTACTTGGTGGGCCAGCCGAAATCGACAGCCCCTGTCCAGTATTCGACCGGGGTGCCGCTGTTGAAGTTTGGGAAGTCGTTCATCACGCTACCAGGTGCTGCCCGGTACATTGCGGTGAGGATCCCGTGACCAGTGAGTGGGGACTCGGAAAGACTTTCCTTCGGGATCACCGTCTTTCGCTTTGCGCCCGACCGCTGCCACTCGATCACTAAGTAAGACTTCCAATCGTAAGTACTCGTGTGCGCGAAATACTCCACTCTGAACGCGTACTGCCCAGGGGTTAAGGACGCATTAGCACTCTTGGTAACGAAGCCGTTTGTGCGAAGACCACTGTTGTCAATCAGCAGCTCACCACCGAAATACATCCGGGAGCCGCCGTCAGACGTCAGGAAGAAGACGTAGCTGCCAGGAACTGATATAGTCATGTACCCGTCGTGTAGTACCGCAAAATTGTTGGTGAACCCGATTCGGGGCCACCAGAAATTGAGTGGGAATCCGGTCCAGTTGCGGACCGAATGCAGGCTGTCAAAGTCTGGGAAGTCGATCATATCCGTGCCAGTTTGGTACAGCCTGGTGGTGAGTCCTTGACGTACCGGAGAGAGCTGACTGGACAGATGGGTACTGGGGATGATCACACTTTCTCCAGCGCCTGGTGGGAGCCACTCCAACAATAAAAACGAGACGCCCTGGGTTTCGGAGAAGTGCAGCTTGACTTCGTGCAGCCCCGGTTCCAAGCTTTTAGTCGAAGTCTTCAGAGTGACGCTGTTCACGCCGTCGTCGTCAATGATCACTTCATTGTCAAGGTACATCTGCACACGGCTGTCCGTCGAGAGGTAAAACGTGTAGTCTCCCGCAATGTCCACTTTCAGGTAACCGGTGTGCCAAGACTCGAACCTGCCGAGGCTGACACCCCCGAGCTCTTCCCATCCGTCGCGGCTACTATAATTGATATCCTTCACCCAGCTCGCGACCTGCGTGTCCAGGTCGGTGGTCTCGAACACGGTGGTCATCAACCCTGCTGGGGCATCGGTAGCTGTGTGTGTGTGTGTGTGTGTGTGTGTGTGTGTGTGTGTGTGTGTGTGTGTGTGTGTGTGTGTGTGTGTGTGTGTGTGTGTGTGTGTGTGTGTGTGTGTGTGTGTGTGTGTGTGTGTGTGTGTGTGTGTGTGTGTGTGTGTGTGTGTGTGTGTGTGTGTGTGTGTGTGTGTGGGATCCTTACTCCGTTCTATGGACTTGTCGACGTCTCTGGAGGTCTCAGCTCCACTGGCCACGACACTGGCCGGTTGCTTCGCGCTGGCGTTCTCCAGCGGGTGCACGTCCTCGCAGCAACTGCGGGATGCAGGGCAACAAAAGGAAACGGAAACAGGCAAGCTAGAAAGGGCCGAAAATGGCACAAGAAGAGAGAGGGAGGGGAACCCAACCAAAGGGGGGCCAACACCCAGCCTGCGACGTGTGTTGGATTGTGATCCCTCCCGTCCAACCTCGTAACGAGTGGGGGATGCATTGCCTATCCACAGAACGTAGTGGATCCCACTAGACGCGCCTTCGGCGCTCAAGCAAGCTTGCTAGTATGGGATCCTTACTCCGTTCTATGGACTTGTCGACGTCTCTGGAGGTCTCAGCTCCACTGGCCACGACACTGGCCGGTTGCTTCGCGCTGGCGTTCTCCAGCGGGTGCACGTCCTCGCAGCAACTGCGGGATGCAGGGCAACAGCCTGTCGCTGCACCTCCGCCGCTCGTCGCGTCCGCAGCAGGCAGTTCCATCCGCTGCTCCGACGTTCGCGCACGTCAATCGGGCCCCGGCGGCCAGGGCCCGCGCCTGCAAAACGACATTGGGGGAACCCAACCAGGGAGAGAGAGGGAGGGGAACCCAACCAAAGGGGGGCCAACACCCAGCCTGCGACGTGTGTTGGATTGTGATCCCTCCCGTCCAACCTCGTAACGAGTGGGGGATGCATTGCCTATCCACAGAACGTAGTGGATCCCACTAGACGCGCCTTCGGCGCTCAAGCAAGCTTGCTAGTATGTGTGTGTGTGTGTGTGTGTGTGTGTGTGTGTGTGTGTGTGTGTGTGTGTGTGTGTGTGTGTGTGTGTGTGTGTGTGTGTGTGTGTGTGTGTGTGTGTGTGTGTGTGTGTGTGTGTGTGTGTGTGTGTGTGTGTGTGTGTGTTGCGGACCCGGTTTAACGTGGTGCCTTCCTGTACGAGAGACATCCACGCTTCTTCCGGTTTCACGTTACCGCAGATGCTCCCCCAGGCTGTGCGTGGGGGTCTGTGTTATTCTGTGGATGATGCCTTTGGCAGCAATGCACGATCTCCAGGCCGCCCGCTGTGCAATCACCGCAGCGTCCCAATCTGTGGACAGGGCAGAAGAGCATCCGTGGTCGCAGGCCGTCCCCCTCACGGTGGTGTTTGAACCGGCAACAGGTTTCCGCTGGCAAAACGCTTCTTCGTACAGCCCTTGCAGCGTGGTTTCCGGTGTTGCACACATATTTCTCCAGGGCGGGATGTGTTCACCGCGTCTTCCGGTGCCTTCTTGGGTGGTAACCCTATGCGGGGTCCAGCGCCTGTTACTCTCTCTACCATCTCCACTCTCTCTTTCCAGTTAGTCTTTCCTTGTTGCTTCTTACCGACTTTCTACCGGGGTCTGGATCCCACCAAGTGAATAAATAGCAATTTTATTTGTCCCCCCCCCCCCCCCTTTATCTGCAAAGGGCAGAAGCCAGCTGGCAGATAGCGGAACAGCGGAGAACGGAGCCATGAGATGTGCCGCCTGTACAAAGGCATTCTGCCGTTGCGACGGGGCGAAAGTCCCGTGCAGCTAACACCGCAAGATGAAAACAGAAGTCTTGGGCCGAGTGCCGGATGGAGAAGCTGAGCGTGTCGGAAGGGGTGATCAAGACTTCTACTGTCATCTTGTGTATAAGTCGAATTTCGAGTGCGTGAGCCCCTCCGGAGAAAGGTCCATCCCACTTGCTATCATCTTGCGGCGTCTCGTCAGACACGGGTCCAAGAGTTTACCAGAAAAAGGTGGCCGCGCACAGGTAAGTCTAAGAATACCAGAAAAAGGTGACCGATCACATGTAAGTCTAAGAATACAAAGCGGCATACTCTTGACTTGGATGCTGACTTGGCACGTCGTGCTGGGGGCTTCTAACGTGTTGGCGGTGAACGTGGCAGCGACGATGATGGTGTCCGAGTGCTTAACGTCAAGCAGGGAGACGGAGACTCGGGTTCTGGCGCTGTCCTTGACAAGACCGCCTTCTGGCACGTCTGCGCCGACTGGTCCAGTGGAGCGAGAGTAGCTGACGGTCATGGTCCCGCCAAGCTCCCACTCCGCGTTGAACTCAACAAAAAAGTAGGGGACCTGCCCGTCGTGCGCGGAGACAACGTGCACAATAGTGTCATTCTTGCTCGACCTGCACGTCGGCGCCGTGAATACTTCGGAACATTCGTTGTAAATGAAGTGAAGCGAATCTACATCACCCGGCGACAATCCGCTCTCGACGGTGTGCATGATGCTCTTGTAGTCGAATGGATTGATGATACGACCGTACGGTTCAGTTGTGGGGGGAGTGCCGGCTTCGTAGTCGATGGAGAGGTATTCGTCTCTGTCTGATCTCATCCCCGTGTGCTGGAAGCCCAGGGCGTGGAAGATCTCGTGCGTTACGGCGCCTGCGTTGAAAGGGGTTTTATTGGCAGTCACGACACTACTAAAAAAAAGGAGGTTCTGTGGTGGTTAGTTCTGTGCGCCCGTGCTTAAAAGAAGAAAAGGCGTGTGTTTGTTTGTACGTGCCGGGGGAGGATTAGCCTGTGTTAGTGACTGGTGGTGGGTGAATAGGATCGTTAGGCTAACCTTCTCCCAAACACGCTGCCAGCGTTCTCTTTCGTGTTTACAAAGTATTGTTACTACGAAAAAAAAAAGGGGGGGTTTTATGGCTTGTCGCTCTGAGGCGTTGTGTGATAGCGGTGGCGGCTTTGCTGTCTGATGATGTTCACCACCATGCAGTTGAGGGTGCCGATTGGAATGGACCACGTAGTGGTGAACTTCGTCGAGATCCTCGACTGCATTGCGGGACAGAAAGTACAGGGGTTCGTCCAAGGAGGGTACCGGCCAAAACGTGCACACGAATGCGCGAAGCAGAAGACACTGAAAACTGTCTCGCAAAACTTGCATTGAGTTTCCCGGCTGTCCGTGGTCACAACTTGTGACGATGACGACTTACACTCGGATCGCCTGCTTTGCGCCTCACGACGGCTTCGCGCCTGGCTTCGCCGTCGTTTGCGATGCCGGCTTGGCGGCGGACACTTGCACCTGGACTTCTGTGTTGTTTTGATGGCCCTGCTGCACGGACTACTCACTACCCTTACTGTCGTAGGATACGGATACCTGTATCCTAGCATCAGTGGTGGGGCCCTACGTGGACCCATGGTGAGGCGACGAAGTGGATTACGACAATTGGGTGGATTGTAATCCACTTTGCTGTTTTCCCTTTTTCTAAAAAGGAGGAGACACGAAACCCAGATCCAGTGTGAGCACCACAAAACAAACTCACACCCTCCCCCCCTAAGAGAGCGCTTAATGTATCCTAACTTGTTTTTGTGTACTGAAGCTGCCGTGCAGACGTTTCCCGATGAAGGACACGACATTTCCATCACCCGGCAAAAGGAAACGGAAATGCTTCTAACGTTTCCTCCTGTAGATAGCAGTAAGGGGGGCTAGGCGCACCTGGGCCGCACGCGGGTGAAAGGTTGATAGCTTGGAACCTTTTTTCCCAGCTCAGCATTCCCACGTGGGAGTTGCATCCTGTGGAGGACTGGAAGCAGACGAACGGCGATTGGCACGTGTCGAAGCTGTCGCATTTGATGAACTCGACGCACGTATTGTTTGAGATGTGCTGCAAAGCCCAGTTGATGTTCTCATCATCCTCGGTGAGGTAATGGTCGGCCGGTAATCCAGGGTCGGTAAAGTCGGTGGCAATGACGTACCGCATCTTGCCCCCTGGCCATAAAAAGCGCTTGGTGTCCAACCAACTGAAGGCCCCGAGGGCGTCCCCGTGCCTGTGCTCGTCGACGGGAACTTGAACATCCCCATCGAGCACGTACAGTGCCCCCAACGGGCCTAGTTTCATCTTTTCATCAGCGAAGCACGCGGCACCCAGCAGCACCGCCACGAATTCGCGCATCATCTTAAGCTTGCTACCTGTTTCGTGTTCGAGTTTTTAGACTGCTTCGCGGGGGCCTTTAGTCGGGCAGTAGATCTTCTCGGAAGTCTGGCCTGTAGAAGCCGTGTGCGATTCGTCGAGGGAATTGCAGTGGGCAAAACGAACACCCTACCGGGATTCCTCTGGCTGGCCTGACGGGGAGAAACCTTCCCCCTCCTCACCCTCCCTGCTGGCATTTGCGACGACACGGGAGTGGCTCGTTGCCAATGCGCTGAGTTCATACTCCTCATCTTGCGCCCTCACACCTGGGGTTGGTGAAGTCGCTCATACCACCCCGTGGACATGTCACTACAAAAATAAGAGCTCGTCACTCGCACAACCGTGGCTGATACAAAACTATTGATGTAGTGTTTTCGTCGAACGCAGTGCCTGATCGTTTTGTCATAAAGCTGGATTGAGGACAAGTGAAAACGCCACGGTTTGCGGCGACGAGCTTCTCGTTCCTTCAACATTTCATGCTTGACATGTTTGATAAAAAGGAAAGTTGACAGCGTTGGAACCTGCCATGTACATATACAAAACAGGTCCTTCGCATACATTTGGGCTGACCAAGTTTTTTTTTCGGCGCTGTAAAGAAAACTTGTTCAGCTGACCAAGTTTTTTTTTTCGGCGCTGTAAAGAAAACTTGTTCAGCTGACCAAGTTTTTTTTTTCGGCGCTGTAAAGAAAACTTAGTCAGCTGACCAAGTTTTTTTTTCGGCGCTGTAAAGAAAACTTAGTCAGCTGACCAAGTTTTTTTTCGGCGCTGTAAAGAAAACTTGTTCAGCTGACCAAGTTTTTTTTCGGCGCTGTAAAGAAAACTTGTTCAGCTGACCAAGTTTTTTTTCGGCGCTGTAAAGAAAATCTCACTCTGGGTATATAACCCCTGCTATCAAACTCTTTCGCTCTGAGAAAAGGGGTTCAATCTATTAGTGCATCACGTTGCACCACCGTATACCAGGTCCATCTCTATCCCTCGAATGATGTGTATCCCATCCGAGGTCATATATATATATATCCACGCGCCTTACACCTACCAGCCCTGGGCTAGGGTGGTGGTGACCAGGTCCATTTCTGTCCCTGGAGCTCCCTTTAATTGCCTGGTGATGTGTATCCCATCCGAGGTCATATCCACGCACCGTACACCTACCAGCCTGGACTAGGTTACACCTACCAGTGGGCTAGGGTGGTGACCAGGTCCATGTCTATCCCTCGAGCTCCCTCTAACTGCCTGGTGTGATGTGTATCCCATCCGAGGTCATATCCACGCACCGTACACCTACCAGGCCTGGACTAGGTTACACCTACCAGTGGGCTAGGGTGGTGACCAGGTCCATGTCTATCCCTCGAGCTCCCTCTAACTGCCTGGTGTGATGTGTATCCCATCCGAGGTCATATCCACGCACCGTACACCTACCAGGCCTGGACTAGGTTACACCTACCAGTGGGCTAGGGTGGTGACCAGGTCCATGTCTATCCCTCGAGCTCCCTTTTATTGCCTGGTGTGATGTGTATCCCATCCGAGGTCATATCCACGCACCGTACACCTACCAGGCCTGGACTAGGTTACACCTACCAGTGGGCTAGGGTGGTGACCAGGTCCATGTCTATCCCTCGAGCTCCCTTTAATTGCCTGGTGTGATGTGTATCCCATCCGAGGTCATATCCACGCACCGTACACCTACCAGCCCTGGGCTAGGGTGGTGGTGGTTCCGTGCCTACGCACGGGCCTCATAGCACTACAAGGTCTACCAGGAGGGGATGGACCGGCGTAGTCAAGCAAAAAAGCTGCGGGCGACCCGCTTACGCTACCGCCGAGCATTCTACGCACAGATAATCAACGAGGAAGAAGGTTCAGGAGGAAATGCTGGGGGCAAGAGAGTCGCAAATTGGACACCAGCAGGTGGAACACAGCATGTTGCGCGCCGTTGGTACACAGCGTTTCGAGGCCAGACGGGGCAGCGAAGGAAAGAAGAGGCACAAAGAAAATACTCGACGTAGCTGCGTTTGCTCTTCGCTTACACCGCCGTGTGTTGAGTAAGGGATTGCAATGGTACTATCGTCCCTCGGAACTACTGACAGGCCTTCAACTACCCTGAGCAGCGCACTGTGCACGTGTTAGCCATTAGCCGTGCTTGCACACGTGGACGGGGACCACCGCGAGGAGGTTGGCAACTCCGATTTAGATCTCCCTTATGCTTGCGTTGGTATGGTTGTGAGTGTATGGCTTCACTCGACCGCCGTGTGTTGTTTTCTCACTCAGGATTTTGACCTTGTGTTTGTGTGTCTTGTCGTGTAGGGGTAGACCCGCATGACCTCACGTAGTCTGTTCAACACGTGGCTCGGTAGCTACACCAGCACTTTGGGATCCCTTCGGTTCTTTGTCTGGCAGCTTTTGTCGAGCATTTCCTTCCAAGCCGGCGCTTATGTAAAAAAAAAAGAACGCTGAGCAGCCAGACGGAAAACTCCCGCACGTGATTGAACTCGAGAATCTTTCGTCACGCGCCAGAACTCCGCAGGCTAAGTGGTGGCAGGAGCACTGACGTCTCAGTTCAGGGCAAGAAAAACCGAGCTTGTGGCGCACGCGCGTAGTCCCTGTTTGAAGCAAGGAACAACACGATGCGCTGCCAACGTGTCTCCTTTATTAATGAGCGAACACGTTTGCTACCATAAAAACACTCGGAGGGACCCGCCCGGTGCGTATTCGAAGGAGGCTAGAGGGTGAAGAGATGTGAAAACGGATTAGAAAATACTCGACGTAGCTGCTTCGACTCCGAATGGAAGGGAGGAAATATAGAGGTAAGGGGCAAGTACAGTACTAACACAATTTGATTTGTTCTTCGCTTACACCAGCGTGTGTTGTTTTCTCACTCAGGTCTTTGACCTGCTGTGTTTCTGTGATTTGTCGTGCAGGGGTAAACCCGCATGACCTCACGTCCGTTCAACGAGTGGTTCGGTAGTTACAGCACTTGGGATCCCTTCTGTTCTTTGTCGGGCAGCATCGTCGAGCATTTTCTTTCAAGCTGGCGCTTATGTAAAATACCACAGCTACGAACGCGGGTCTGCTTACGTCGCACGAGACCAAACATAGCACAGTTCCTTCCCGTTGAGTTACCGACAATCAACCGGGTTTGATGTGCAGTCTCTTTTATTGTATAAGCACCTGCTTTGTAGGAAATACTTGAGGAGGCTTCCAGCTGCATAAGATCAAAGGAGGTAAATGTGCTATAGCCCACACGAAACACAGGTTCAGTGGCGGGCGTAAGCGTTCAGCACAAAAGACCCACTTTTTTGAGGTTGTATAGTTTCTCCCCCTCTAGCCTCCTTCGAAGTAAGCACAAGGCAGCCCCTCGAGTATTTTTTTGTGATGTGCAACCGGCGGGCCCATCAAGTATTTTCGCGTTTTATCAAGAGAATAGTTGAGTCACAGCTCTTGACGAAACAGATGGCGAAAATAGGTGCCTATATTCGTCGTTTTTTTTCTCACGAACGGGGGCGGTGATCCTGCTGTAGGCCACGTTAGGTTTTCCGACCCGCAAGTCAGCACGAACTCACAAAAAGAGGTCTCGTCAACTATTCCCCTGCAGTGTTCAGAAGGAAAAACTCTCTGTCTCTCTCTTCTCTGGGAATATTAGGGAGCATGGGCAAGAGGGCGGTGTCGAAAATACTTCAAATGTAGGGAAGAAGATAGGGCTCCCAGCTAGTGGACCGTGGTGTAGTCTGTACACAGATGTGACGGATTGATAACTGCAAAGTGCTAGACAAATACTCGAAGGCGCCGCTCGGTGCTTTTTTCGTTGACCGCACTACCCTGAGCCCAAATCCTGAAACCAGGTGGCAAATTGGTGATCTACTTGGGCGGTTCAGTTTCCTCCCCCGCCTGGCACGACACCCAGCTGTACGTGTGTTTCGTGGGTTGCGCAGCATGTCTCCCCGCCCCGTAATTCGCAACTGGCGGCGGTCGAGTATTTCCTACAAAGCAGGTGCTTTTTCAAAAAAACCGTACACCGCGAGAGTAGGATAAAGTAGAAAAGGGAAACTAGAGTTTTCGTTGACCGCACTACCCTGAGCCCAATCCTGGATGTGGTTTTCAACCCTGAGCTCAAATCCGGGAGGTGGCAAATTTGGCAAATGATCATGATCAGAAGGTCCTACTTGGGCGGTTCAGTTTTCTATGTGGCAAAAAAAAAAAAGGAAGAAAAGAATAAGAACGACAGAGAGAAGGAGATAGCGACAGTGGCAGAGAGAGAGACGAGATTGTATGCAAATAGACCAACCTGTCTGACGACGGTCTAAACCCAGCTCACGTTCTCTGTTTGTGGGTGGACAATCCAATCCTTAGCCAATTCTGCTTGTCTAGGTTAGGAAGAGCCGACATCGAAGGATCAAAAAGCGACGTGGCTATGAACGCTTGGCTGCCACAAGCGAGTTATCCCTGTGGTAATTTTTCTGTCACCTCCGGCTTCATCCCTTGCAACATGACGCGAGACAAAGGATCGTTAGGCCATGCTTTCACACCGAGGATCGGTACTGAAGATCGTGTATCGAGCAAGCTTTTACCCTTATCCTCTGCAAACCCGGGATCACCTCTCATACTACCCCGAGAACTATGTGTCGTCTGTGTCGCGACAGGACACAAGTCGTGCGGTGCATCTATTTTTACGTCCTCAGCCAGCTCCTCGCACGGATGTTCATGGCGATGCCACGAAGGGGGAAGATTGGAAGATATAACTGACGCATCAAGGGAGCCCGGAAGCTTGCCACCGGTTAAGTGATTGCAGGAACGTGCTTGGAACGGATACGTGCTCCTGGTCCCGTCTGTGCCGTGTTTTGGTCCTATACAAGCCACGGGCACAAGGCGATCCATCATCATCAGCACGGAACCTGGGTGTCTGCAGACAGGACAGCGGTGTGGGTCTGGTTTGTCAGGAGGCTGTCCGTAGCTCGCCACAGCCAGCACACAAGAAGAAGATGAAAAAGGCCGCTCCTGGTCCAGGAACGTAGCGGTCAACCACAGCTTGCAAAGCTTGAGTCGGAGGCAGCACAGTGCGACAACCCCGTCCGCTCTGCCCTGTGGCTGACCGTCTCGACGAGCTTGTGTTCAGCGCGAGCGCCAAGCCCCAAGGTGCGCCAAGCCTTGATGCTTTAGTTTGGGAAATCGGTAGCCACTTGACCCGCAGGCCCTGGCTCTGCAGTACCGCCGAACACGTGAAGCTTGGCTCCCGTGTAGCAGCAGTTTCTTTGCGGAGAGAAAGAGGTTTCCGGACAAAGAAATGAGCCACTTTTTGTGCTTCCGACGATCCCGTATCGGCGTCTTTCGAAAAACGCGGGTTTTCGACTTTGTTGAATCATTTCGTGATCGTTGTACTGGGCAAAACCACAAACCCACGCATGGTTTGGTGTCCGATCGAAAATCTGAGCTCATTCGTGGAAGAGCTTGCCAAAAAACGGCTGGGTAAGACTTCCAAACTCGTAGCCCTGTCAATTTTTTGACCGCAATTCCGCAAAGTATACTGGAGATTTATGTCAGCCAAATCCGACCGAAGCCTTCGTGGCTTCGCAATCGACACAAACAGGTGTAATTCTCGTCGCAGCGCGGAACGCCGCGTAATACGTGGCCGCCTCGCCTGACAGCTCGCGCCCCAATGCTCTGCCAAACCAGTGCCTGTTTGGGAGAATGGGAGTACGTCGTAAAACTTAAATTGTCGATGAGCCCCACATGAGAAGCTAACGATCTTTTGAGTTTGTGTGGGGTTCAGCTTCGTGCGTGGTGTGCGGCAGCAGGGAGGGGACTTTTTTCCGAACAGCGAGGACCGGTTGGCAGGTCAGCGACCCAAAGCAGCGTCCCTATCCGCGAGTCAATTCCTGTGCGACCCTTTTCCCCCGAATGCCCAATGCTAAGGCAGCCCATGGACTGGCAAAACGGTTCGGGTTTGCACAAACGCCGGATTGCGCAAACGGTTTGGGTTTGCACAAACGCCGGACTGGGAAAACGGTTCGGGTTGCTCAAACGCCGGACTGGGCAAACGGTTCGGGTTGCTCAAACGCCGGACTGGGCAAACGGTTCGGGTTGCTCAAACGCCGGACTGGGCAAACGGTTCGGGTTGCTCAAACGCCGGACTGGGCAAACGGTTCGGGTTGCTCAAACGCCGGACTGGGCAAACGGTTCGGGTTGCTCAAACGCCGGACTGGGCATACGGTTCGGGTTGCTCAAACGCCGGACTGGGCAAACGGTGAGCAGAGGAGGCGTGGTAGTTTAGCTCGGCCTGCGCTTTTGGGTGTGCCGGCGTTGGTCCCTCAGCCGAGTCGAGGGCAACGACAGGCGGTAGAGCAGCAACGGTTGAGCGTTGCCGCTCGGCGGCCACTCAGTAAAGTAGGTGCAACTACGTAGCAAAACTCGGACCACAGACATCGCTACCACCGCCAGCTTCAAGTGCGGGCCCGAACCTGCGAGCGAAAAAACATGCTTTGTGGAGCTCAACGGCTGTCTAGCTCCTGGTTGAAGACCGTGTTTGCAGGTTAATGACCGACTGATTGATACACGGCCATTGCCGTTTTTCAACACAACCGAATCGAAATCGGATAAAAAGAAGGCGGCAAGCCTTTGGAAAAATTGTGCTGTCACATGGTGACCGGTATCCACAGGCATCTTTAGTAAAAAGGCGAAAAGGTGAGTTTGCGATGAACACAAATCGTGAGATACTCCTTCTGCTGGCAAGTAATGCGGCATGCTGCCCTCAGCTCGGCTCGCGGGATTAATTCCTCGCACGTTTTCCCCTTCGGTACTTCAACCGGCGCGCGCGAGGGCCTCGACGACTCGATGTCGAAGTGACCCGGGGGAGGAAAACGACCGACGCCGGGCCGGATTTATGTTTTACATAAGCGCCAGCTTGAAAGGAAATGCTCGACGATGCTGCCCGACAAAGAACAAGGGATCCCAAGTGCTGTAACTACCGAACCACGTGTTGAACGGACGTGAGGTCATGCGGGTCTACCCCTACACGACAAATCACACAAACACAACAGGTCAAAAAATCCTGAGTGAGAAAACAACACACGGTGGTGTAAGCGAAGAACAAATCAGATTGTGTTTGTATTGTATTTGCCCCTTACCTCTATATTTCCCCCCTTCCATTCGGAGTCGAAGCAGCTACGTCGAGTATTTTTTGGACTTGTGGGCGCCCACCCACGAAACCCGCGACGAAGCGAGCCAAGGACGGCACTTGGACCTGGATGTCGCCAGCTCACCATCATCACCACGGGGACTATCACCCGCTTCTCGACAGCCTGGGGGCGAATGACCACATTTGGCGGGGTGCAGGTATCCCTCACCTATGCATGCGCCACCTTGGGCGGCTGCTTTTTTGGCACGAACGACTCTCCGCACCCGCACGCCCCCTCGGCGTTCGGGTTGGTGAACACGAATTTTTCGGCCGCCTTGTCGATGTGGTAATCCATCACGGTCCCGACGACGTGCATGAAGGCGTCCGGCTGCACGAGAACCGTCACTCCGTGCTGGGTGGTGTACTGCGCGCGGAAGGGGGACAGGTCCTTTTGGACTTCGTCTAGCTCCTCTGGGAGGAGGTAGTCCATGGTGTAGCCGAGGCCGCTGCAGCCTTTCTTCTGCACTCCGACTTTGATGCCGACTGGGCTCCCCGGCCTCCGCTCGATGAGCTTCTTGATCACCGCGCCCGCGTCTTCTGTCAAGATGAGGATCTCCTTCTTCTTGCTGGCCTCCATCCGGCGCTGCAGGGCCGACAGCTTCGTGCCCGACGCCGTCGCACTGTCCGGCCCCGCGGTGCCCGCGACGAGGTGGATGTTGCTCAGTCGGTCGTCCTGGCTCAAACTCGACTTTGTGCCCTCTCCCTTCGGGAACTTGCTCGCCGACGCGAGCTTCCGCTTGAACATGACGGGCGCCGCGGCATCTCCCCCGGGTGCCTTCAGCGCGTTGGTCACCACCTTCTTGATACCAAACCGCGCCAATTTACTGGACATCTTTTTCGAGAGAACCGATCTACAGACTTTTCTTTTTCAGCTGCTAAACAGTCAGACAAGAAGCCAACTATTTTTTTTTGCTGAGTGTGTATGTGCCTGTCTTTGTGTGAGTTTAAGTTCAGGACCCACTGTATGCCTAGAGCAGTGATGTCAGCAAACGTTTGCAAACGTACGTTTGACAACATATTATCAAACGCAAACGTTTGACAAACGTGCAAACGTGACGTTTGATAATCGATGGACCGGGTCTGTACGCAGTACACGACCCTTGATAGCACTTGTAAAGTACGTGCGCTCGGCTAAAGACCGGCGCGGGGCGAGACTGGAGGCAGCAGTTAAAGTTCGGGAAACAGTAAAGATCGGCCGACGGGCGAAGCTAAAGAAAGTTCGCGTGCAGCTGAGTTCGGGCGAAGCAACGCTCGGGCAATGCTAAGTTCTGGCGAAGCTAAGTTCGAAGAAAACCCATATAGCCCTTTCTTGCTCTAAGAGAACCCATTTAACAACGGTCACACGGAGACCCTAACACCCCGGAATTTCAAGCGAACTTTAACTCTAAAAAGGCCGCAGCGCCTCAAATCCCGAGGAAGAAGACAGGGAAATGGCAATAACTGAAACTCCAAGCAAAGTTCGCGAAGCTGAGTTCTGGTGAAGCAAAGTTCGGGCGAAGCAACGCTCGGGCGATGCTAAGTTCTGGTGAAGCAAAGTTCGGGTTATGGTAGCAAGTTTGGCCTGTGATGGCAAGTTCGCCCTCCAGTAACACCCCCCCGGACTCCGTTTCCCGGGGTGACCGAAATACCGCGAGATACTGAGAAACTCCGCAAAAAACGCAAACTTCGGGCACATCAGACGCCGAAACCCAACAAAACTCGAAAACAATCTTCGTGTCATGGGCAGGGTTTGAACCCGGCCCTACCTGCCTGAAGGCCGGCGCCCGCTCACTCTATGCATTTTGGCAGGGGAAAAAAAAGCTTGCCCCTCACTTTTATCAAGTCCAAAAACAATACACTTTCATAATTGTTGCAAGAACAGTGGGGTAGGCCATTCACATTGCATGTTCATAGGACCTCCCCGCCCCGACAAGATTTATCAAACGCAAGTCCGCGGGCGACATAGCCCGCCTGAATGGCGATGTCGCCCGCGGACATGGATACAACCCCCAGAGTTAGCGAACGGCGTCATACTGGCGTAGTTTGGGTAGTCGGAAAACGCGCCATCTGCTCGGTACCACCGTGTGCTTATTCCCATAGGCGGGGCTGCAACTTCAACCACGCTGGCCGCACCCAGCAGTGCCACCACGAATTTGCGCATCATGTGTTTTTTTAGAGTTAAAGTTCGCTTGAAATTCCGGGGTTTTAGGGTCTCCGTGCTAGAGATGGACCTGATGGACCGTGTGCGCGCCTTATCTGCGCCGGCTTGCAGGCCGATTAATTTCGAAGCGGTTTTTTGTTCCCCCGGGGGTTTCAGTGTACATGAGCCGGTCCATCCCCTCTTGATAGACCGTGATAGTTGGGTTAGAATGCAAAGAATCGGTGGCGATAATCTGCATCGCCGGCGGCGCATCTCTTTGTGTCATGCTTCCGCCTCTTAAGCTCGTCTTGATCGTCGCGCTCAGGCGCGCGTTTGGTGCCACGCTTCCCCTTCGATTGCTCGTCCAGGTGCATCGGTTGCGCGTCGCTGGTTGCTTCCTTACGGCGGCGCTTGGGCGATGACCGCGTCGTCTTCCGCGGTGTTGCCGAGGTTGATCGTCGCGCTGTTTGTCACAGCGAATCACGGTCCACCACGGTCTATCAGGTCCATCCCTAGTCCCTCGGGCTGCATCGAATTGCCCGGTGCTGTATTCTTCGGTCTATCAAGAGGGGATGGACCGGTTTAGTGCCAGGGCAGCTCTACCTAACTAAATTTACAGAGCCGGTCCGTCCCTATCTCTTGAAACTGGATGCTTGCTAAAAACAGACGCTCGAAAAGAGGAAGACGGGGCTGATTTCCCTTTGTTTTCTTCGCACCAGACAGGATTCAAGAGAATATATAAAAATTGAACAAAAAAAAGTTAAGGAAACACAAAAAAAAAAAAATTAAGCAGAAGGAAAAATGGAAGAAGAAACACAGAAGAAAATTAAAGTAAAACAAGCATACGTAAACGCAAGCAAAAGCAAGAAAAAAAAAAGGGGGGAATGGACAAGAAGAAATAAACTGCGGTGGTCCTCAAAACAAAAAAAACCCCCCCCCCCCACACCTTCGGAACTCGTGGGTCTAACGCCGCACGTAGGGGGGAGCGCCTCCTTTCTGCATTGACCCGTCGCTGTCGCGCCGAGTCTTTCTTGAGTGCGTAAATCCCTCAAGAGAAGTTTCCCACGCTCACCACACAGTCCGCTGCAGGACCCCATTCGGGAACTACCTACGCGGTGAGTGGTTTCACTCCAGCAACTTTTGCTCGAGTGAAACCAGATTCTCCAAAAGCGGGTGTGCCACCCGGAAATAGGGTGTGAAATAGGGTGTGAAATAGGGTGTGCACACCCTATTTCTGGGTGTGCACACACCCGCACTTGAGGCCGGACTGTAGCTCAAGCAAAAGTTGCTGGAGTCCACCGTGCAAGACTGTAGTCTTGGGCCCTCCGCGCGTTTCGCTTTGGTTCTAGTTGCTTCGACACAGTCCGAAGCACTTCATTTGATTGTGCTCTCGGGCTGTGTGTGGTTTCCCTTCTCAGCATCCCCTAAAAGGGTTCTCCGCCCGAGGAGAGGAATCCCCGGATGGATTTGGGCCCCGATTAGACCTCAGAAAACGACTGGTGCCAACGGTAAAAATTTGACTAGTAGTGCACTGGTCAACCTTTTTCACTGGTAGAACAAACACTACGTAAACCACCGTTTTCACTTTTAGTGCACCGTGACGGCTGCCCTCACCCCCGTTTGGCATCCTGCACCCCGGATTACCACTCCGAGACGTTTTCGGCCAGGACGCTCGACAACGAAGGCGGGCTGCAGTCCACACGGGGTTGATGTGCCTTCTCGATGTTGGCCTTCCTTCAACACCAGCACAAAAAGTATCCTCTTTCGCTATCCTTTCAAAACTGTTGCGTTGACGCATCTACACTTTTGGAACAACATACCACGCTGGACATGTCAGTAGTAGTAGTAGTAGTAGTAGTAGTAGTAGTAGTAGTAGTAGTAGTAGTAGTAGTAGTAGTAGTAGTAGTAGTAGTAGTAGTAGTAGTAGTAGTAGTAGTAGTAGTAGTAGTAGTAGTAGTAGTAGTAGTAGTAGTAGTAGTAGTAGTAGTAGTAGTAGTAGTAGTAGTAGTAGTAGTAGTAGTAGTAGTAGTAGTAGTAGTAGTAGTAGTAGTAGTAGTAGTAGTAGTAGTAGTAGTAGTAGTAGTAGTAGTAGTAGTAGTAGTAGTAGTAGTAGTAGTAGTAGTAGTAGTAGTAGTAGTAGTAGTAGTAGTAGTAGTAGTAGTAGTAGTAGTAGTAGTAGTAGTAGTAGTAGTAGTAGTAGTAGTAGTAGTAGTAGTAGTAGTAGTAGTAGTAGTAGTAGTAGTAGTAGTAGTAGTAGTAGTAGTAGTAGTAGTAGTAGTAGTAGTAGTAGTAGTAGTATGTGTCGTCTGCCGAAGTTGCCGGAGACAGCAGGCGCAGGGGGCAGGTTTTGCTTTACAATTCTCTTCTTCATGGAGACCCCCCCCCGGCAATCCCGACTGTCGAATCACGGTCGCGAAAGGTTTGTGCCCTATAGCGATGAGGTGGTTGACCAGGCCCTCACGAAACCTTATACACAGCACGGCTACAACACGACGATGCAGCCCTGCTTAGGTGTGCACTCAGCCATCACAGGGCCCCAGATCTCGCTACTTGAGATGACACAGCTGCCGCCCAGAAGGCCGCAGCAGTAACCTTCGCAATGAAGGCACGCGCGGCTGAGTGTATGTAGGCGATCCATACAACAGCTGCATCAGACGCAGCTTGATCCGAGAGCTCGCTAGGGGAGGTGACGCTGCTCACCTGCCAGTCTCACAACTGACTGCGGACATGTCACTGACATTGTCAGTACAAAAAAGAAAGGTGGCAGCGTTGGAACCTGCCGTGTAAATATACAATATAGATACAGGCCCTTCGCACACACGTACTCAACGACGCCTTTTCTTTTTTTGAGCAGGCCGAGTTTGGGCCCTCTCTTCAGGTTGTTCTTCTTCTTTTTCACCTGGTATGTCTTGAGTTAGGGATCTCCATGTGAAGCACGGACATGTAAACTGTGACAGTGACATGATCTTCAGTTTGGTGTTGGTTCGCTCATTGCTCAGGCTTACATTTTTGGAACACGCTGGTTCCTCGGGTGGGGGAGGCGAAAGGTGTGTTATGGCTTATACAGTTAGCGAAAAGAGAGAGAAAGAAGGAAAAGAGAAGAAACTCGTTCCGAAGGGAACGAGCGTGACGGTCAGACCGCTTCCATGCACAAGCTTGAGTTGGAGGAGTGAGCACGGAGCCACAAGCAGCCCACCTCTGCCGTGTAGACCACTCTACGGACTTTTGCAACATGATGAACCTACACAAACTAAGCCGACCCATCCTTATCTCCTGGAAGTGCATCGAATTGCCTGCCGCTGTTCATTGAAGCGAATCGAGGTCCACCACGGTCTATCAGTCCCCTGGAGCGAGCTGCATTCTTCTGTCCACCACAGTCTACCAGGAGGGGATGGACCGGCTTACCTGAAACAGTTGCGCAGCTGTTTTCGCGGGGAAGCTGGCCAACTCTTCATACCAGAGTCATGGCGAAGACCTGCTCCAAAGCGGGTTGCTATTAGAAGCTGGGCCTCCGTGGCATCTTTCCATCACTGTACATGCTCGTCATCGGCCTCGGGAGATATTTAGCCTTAGCAGAGGGATACCTGCCAATTAGCTCGGCATTCTCAAGCTGAGCGACTTGTGCCAGCAAGGAGTTAACCAACATGGCTCGTCGAGGAAATACTGTCTGTGGATACCCCATTCCAGGAGACTTACCTCGACGCCAGTTGTGTCCCCAAGCAGCTTGCGCCACATTCCGGATATCCGTAGAAGGCTTGGGCTCTGCCCTGTTCCCTCGCCGTTACTAGGAGCACCGCTGTTGCTTTCTTTTCCTGCATTGAGGGAGTGCCACTCCTGCATTGTGGGAGTGAGGCCGACCGCACAAACGACCGCAAAGCCACTCCCGCAATCCGGAGTGGGCGTCCGGGGTGTACAAAATACTCGGGGGAGGGGGGGGGCGGTGCATATTTCGACGGAGGCTAGAGAAGGGGGGTTGCAAGAAGGTGCTCGGTATGGTCATAAGCTCAACACCGCACTGGCACCTGGCTGCACGGTGCTTCGGTCCTTTGGATCGCGGACCATTACCAGCGGGCTCGCGGAGAGCAAGAGAAGGAGAGGGAGGTATCTTAGTTCAGTGTTTTGGGCGGAATCCTGCCTCTAATGCATGCTTGATGCATGACATCAAGTCTTCTTCGAGGGGTGGAGGGGGGGACCTGTCTTGTGGACTTGGGTTTTTTTTTTTCTGTCGGCCGTCCCCCCCCAGGAAACCCTGTCCGAGTCTAGCCAGCCCCCCGACACGGAATCTTTTTCATGTTTTGTGTTTTCTCTCGCTCTCTCTCTCTCTCTCTCTCTCTCTCTCTCTCTCTCTCTCTCTCTCTCTCTCTCGGGAAAGGTCAACGCGGTAGCGGTGACCACGAGAACACATACAGGTAGGTGGGGAAAGGCCCTGGGACTGCTAAGGCGAGACTAACCGCCTCACAGCTTTCAGGCCAAAGAAAGGGACGATGCCGACGACGTGGACGCATGCGCGGGCGCTCGCCACGCTCGAGAAGGCGGGGTGGGCCGAGACGCAGCGCCAGGGGACGGAGCCCGCCGCCTTCGACAGGCACGACGAGGCAGTGCGGCGGGTGCACGGGGTCCTGGCCGAGGCCGGTGACGCGTGGGCGACTGCGCGGGCGGCGGCGGAGGGCACCCTGGGGATCGTGGTCCCGAGGTGCCTCGTCGCGTGGCAGGTTCACTGGGTGCTGGCGCACTTGCCGGTGGACCTCCTGACCGCGGACGCCTTGCGGCAGAAGGGTTGGTGGGTGGAGGCCGAGGACGACGACGACGACGAGATGAGCGAGGCCGAGGTGCTGATGGGCGCGGCGTCACCGTCGCCGTGGCGGGGTCGGGAGTCGCCGTCGCCGCGGTTGCCGACGCCGGACGGAAGCGGGGGTCGCGCGCCGGCTGCGGGGGACGGAGGCGGACGCCATTTTCGCCGCGACGTACGCGACCCGGGTTCGTGGAGCGGGTTCGCCGTCGGGGAGCTGGAGGCGGAGTGGAAGCGCACGTTGCGGGAGGCCGGGGTTGGTGGCGGGGCGCAGGTGAGGGAGTCCGCGTTCCTGTCGATGCTGGCGGACCGGATGGCGCGCGCTTTGGCGGAGGTGCCCGACTCGCCCGCCGTGAGGGTCTGCGCGGAGGCGGTGGCCGCGCGCCTGACGACGCACCGGATGGCGGCCGAGGAGGGCTGGAAGCGGGCGGCGGCTTTCTCGGACGCGATGGTGGGCCAGCTGACGCTGCAGCCGCTGCCGGTGGTCGCGGAGGCGCCGAGGACGGACGACAGCGTCCCGCAGTTCATGAGGGGGGCGTTGCAGGCGGCGGCGGCGGTGCCGGTGCCGGCGAAAGGCGGAGGTGGCGGCGGCGGCGGAACCAGAAGCGATGCCGGGGGCTGGAGACGCGGCCGGGGCGGACAGCGGGAGGGGATGCGCTGCTTTCGCTGCGGCGAGACGGGGCATTTCGCCCAGCGGTGCTCGAAACGCTGATCGCGCCGAGGATCGTCATGCAGCCGCGGGCCAGCCACGTAGCATCGGCGAGGCAGATCCTGTCGCGAGCCCTATCCGGGGGGTACTGGGCGCGGCTGGGGAGCGTGTACGCGCAGTTGGCCGCTTACCGGGGGGCGTGTTACCCGACGCCCTCGTGGACGACGACCGTGGTGCTGTACGTGGCGGCGCATTTGGAGCGGGGGTTGTTGCCGTCCACCCTGCTCAACTACGCCAACACCGCGGTGTCGACTTTGCGCAGGATGGGCGTGGAGGTGGGCGGCGACGTGCTCATCTCCGACCTGCGGCGGGCGTTGGGGAAGATGGGCGCCCGGCGACCGACGAGGCAGGCGCTGACGATCTCGGAGGAGGACCTGTGGGCGGCGGTGCGGGCGGAGCAGGACGCGAAGGTACGTCTCGTCCTCGTCGTGATGTGGTGCGCGGCCGGCAGGTTCGCGGACGTGGCGATGTTGACGGCCGAGCTGCTCCGGCCACAGCCGGGGGGGACGGACTTTTTGGCCTGGTTCGCTGGGTCAAAAAGCGACCCGTTCCACACGGAGCTGGCTGTGATCGTGGAACTGCCGGAAGCCTTTGCGGCGGAGCTGCGGGAGCTGCGGCGGGTGACGCGGGCGGGGGCGCGGCTGTTCGAGGGCGTGCCGGTGGCGCGGGTGGTGGCGGCGCTGAAGCGGGTGCGGGAGGCGTACAGCGCGCACTCCGTGAGGCGCGGGGCGCTGACGCACCTTCTCCGACGTGGTTTCTTGCCGTTGGAGATCCTCAAGATCTCCCGACACAAGTCGGTGAGGGACCTCGTGCGGTACCTGCCGCTCGCGGAGCTGCCGACGGCGCGGGGGGCGGCGCCGCTGTCGGCGGTCCTAGCCGGAGGATCGCGGTAAGGCGGGAGACGGCTAGGCTCGTCGGGACGTTGAGGAGGTGGCTGCAGGGCGGACGCGGGGGGTACGACGACGCCGCGGAGGGGGACGCAGGGTCTTCGTCGTCGGTGTACTCGTCGACGGCGTCGCTGCCGGGCTGCAAGGTCGCACCACAGGCGCGGGGGGAAGTGGGGCTGCCGCTGGCCCGGGTGACGAAGAACCGGATCGACCTCCACGCGCTGGCGGCGATGGACGGCGGCGGCCGGTTTCGGGAAGTGATGCCGATGCTGACAGATCCGGCGGCCTTTGAAGGGATGTTCACGCCGGGCGGAAGGCGCGGATGCAGGCTGAGGTCGCGAGGGATGGAAGGACACCGAGGCGCGATGCGGTCGTTTGGCGTGGCGGAGGACGCGGGGTCGCGGCCAGTGTTTGCTATGAAGGCGTTCACGACGGCGAAGAAGGACGGAAGGTCTGCGCGGCTGGTCCTAGATGCGCGGCCGCTCAACGACGCGATGCAGAGGCCGCCCGCCATGGACCTGCCGGCGATACACGGGTTCGTGAGGGAGGTGAAGCGACACCGCTACGCGATGCAGTGCGACGGCGTGTCATATTTTTACCAGTTCCCGGTACACGCGAGTATTTCGCGGTATTTTGGAATTGGGATGAATGGACGGGACATGTTGTTGCGCGTGTTGTGTATGGGGTGGTCGTGGGCGCCCTGCATCGCCCAGCGGGCGTCGAACGTTCTCGTGCAGGGCCTCGGGCTGGCGTGGGTCGATAACTTTTTGGTGCTGGGCGGCACGAGGGACGAGGCCGAGCAGAAGGTGGCGACGTTCCGGGACCGGGCGGCGGCGGCGCGGGTCGAAGTGCGGGCGGAAGGCGGGGACACCCTGTGGGAGGTCCAGACGCGTTTCGTTTGCGTAGGGATCGAGTTCGACCTCGCGGCGGACGAGCAGAGGCACCGGCTGGACCCGGCGTGGGCGTCGAAGTGGGCGGCGGCGGGCGGCATGAAGGCTGTGCTGGCGGGCAAGGCGACGGCGAGACAGTTTGCTTCGGTCTTCGGGGGGGCCGTTTGGGCCACTGACATACTCGGCGTGCCGCGGTGCCATTTCGCGGCCCTCTTGGCGTTCGCGGGCAGGTTGGGCAGCAGAATGGCGGAGGCGGAGCTGCAGGCGTGGGATGACATCATGGACGTGCCGCCGTCCGTGCGAAGAGAGATCGGCGCGCTGCGGAAGGTCGTCGTCGAGAACGCGTGGGTTGGCGGCGACGCTGCGGAGAACGGAGAAGTTTTGTGGACGGACGCGAGCTCGCGGGAGTGGGCGGCGTTGGTCGAGGCGGGTGGCGAGTTCGTCGACGGGGCGCAAGGCGTGTTCGACGGTCCGTTCGCGGGCGTTCATATCAACGTGAAGGAGATGTGGGCGCTCGCGGAAGGAGTCGTGAGGCTGTGCTGGACGCCCGGGAGGCAGCAATGTCGCGTGGACAACGCGACCGTGGTTGGCGCCGTGTGCAAGGGGAGTTCCTCCTCCTACGCCGCGAACCGCATACTGTCCCGGGCTATTCGCGTGGCTGAGCGCCGAAGAATTGTCTTGTGCCCTGGTTGGGTACCGTCCGGCGGACAGCTGGCGGACCCGTACACGCGGGGGACCTCGTTGCCTCGGTTCCCGGCGCAACTCCCGCTTCCGCGGTAACGTGCCACACCTTTTGACTTGTTTTATGTGTTCTCGGGAAAGGTCAACGCGGTAGCGGTGACCACGAGAACACATACAGGTAGGTGGGGAAAGGCCCTGGGACTGCTAAGGCGAGACTAACCCCGTCCCTGTCCCTCCCAGGGAGCCACCCCGGAACTAGCCTAGCCCACCTGACGGTGGGGGCCCACCTGACGGTGGAGGCCCACACCTTTTGACTTGTTTTATGTGTTCTCTCTCTCTCTCTCTCTCTCTCTCTCTCTCTCTCTCTCTCTCTCTCTCTCTCTCTCTCTCTCTCTCTCTCTCTCTCTCTCTCTCTCTCTCGCTGTGTCTCCCTTTCACTATCTCTTTCTCACGGCAGCGGGACTGCGTCTGTTTCGATCGCTTTCACCATGAAACCTGCGGGTAGTTGGGGTTTCTTTTGTCAGAGCAAAGTTCGCGTGAGCTTTTTAGTAGTAGTAGTAGTAGTAGTAGTAGTAGTAGTAGTAGTAGTAGTAGTAGTAGTAGTAGTAGTAGTAGTAGTAGTAGTAGTAGTAGTAGTAGTAGTAGTAGTAGTAGTAGTAGTAGTAGTAGTAGTAGTAGTAGTAGTAGTCGTCGTTTGAACTTGTTATGCGACAACAATCTGTCGATAGACCGCACAACCAACAACAAGTTTCAGCTCAGTGCGAGTTTGATCAAAGTAATCGCTGCTCCCCCGTACTGCTGCCCCGTAGTTGTAAGTAGTAGTAGTAGTAGTAGTAGTATGTGTCGTCTGCCGAAGCAGCCGGAGACAGCAGGCGCAAGGGGCAGGTCTTGCTTTACTTTTCTCTTCTTCATGGAGACCCGCCCCCGGCAATGCCGACTGTCCAATCGCAACTGGCAGTCTCCTCAAGCATTTCCTACAAAGCGGGTGCTTATATAAAACTAAAGAAAGAAAAGAAAAAAAAACACATGATGACGCAAGTTCGTGGCGGCACTGCTGGGTGCTGCCAGCGTGGTATAAATTCCTCACTCCTATGCTTGTGTCTGTCACTCTCGTCCACGGCTCCTGCTCTGCTTGCCGCGCGCCGTATGGTTGGAGTAAAAGGTGAAGCCAGAAAGCTGCTAATCTTGATGCTGACCACATGAAGTGGTGCAAGTTTCGTTTCCTACCAAAAATACTCAAGTGCCTTGTGCTCGTTTCGAAGGAGGCTAGAGGGGGAGAAAACAATACAACTACAAAGTGGTTCTTTTTTAGAGTTATAGTTCGCTTGAGAATCCGGGATTTTAGAGTCTCCGGGTGACCTTCGTCGAATGGGGTCTTTTAAAGCTAATACGTACTGGGTGGGTTTGGGTGCATGACTTCTTTCGTGTACACTTTACTTACTTGTTCGCTTTTTGTTGAACGCTTACGCCCGCCACTAAACCCAGATTTACCTGTGTTTCGTGTGGGCTACAGCACATTTACCTCCTTTGATCTATCGCAACGAGGCAGTCTCCTCAAGCATTTCCTACAAAGCAGGTGCTTATACAAGAACATTTCCGGAGTTGGGGCTTGCACTGATAAACGAAGCAAATCAACTGACCAAAGGTGATGAAAATGATAAGCCAAAAGTTTCTTGTTCTTCGCGTGTACAGTGTATAAACCTCTCTGGGGGGGGGTTTCCTGTACTAGCACTTTTCGTTGGCTTCGTTTTCTCTTTCATGTGCAATCCGGAAATGTCCCGTCAGTACAGATGTACCGCGCTTCCGTTTGTTTGTGCGCACTAGCGGCTTTTCACCTGATTTGGTGAGTTGCTTTTAGTACGCTGTCAACTACTAATTTTTAGTACCAACAATGCATTGTTAACACAAAAAAAAGCGGGGCGTCGTCCCCTGCATACCGATGGCGTCCTCCGGCTTGTGCGTGAGGAGGTGCTTGACGAGGGCGTCGAGGAACTGCGGGATGCCGTTGGCGGACAAGTACTCACGGGAAAGCGTGGTGCTGATGTCGGCCGACATGCGGACGGCCTCCGCGTCGCCGGGGTCCTGCTCCAGGGCTCCCTGCAGCGCGGTGCGGGCCTCGTCGAGCCGCCCGGCGTCCGCGAGGATCGCCGCCTTCGACTTGTACAGAGTCGCCGTCGAGGAGCTGTGCCCGCTGAGCGCCTCGGTCTCCTCGTGCGGCGGGTTCGCGATGCCCTCGTCGATCACCTTCAGCCCCTCTTCGTCGCGGCCCATTTCGCTGAGGAGGAACGCCTTCTGCCGGAGCAGGTTCGCCTTCGGGTGCAGCTCGAAGGCGTCGTTGATGCACTGCAGCGCTCCCTCCAAGTCGTTTTGGTCTGCGTGTTTATTTAGCGTTTATTGTGGTTTAGAAAGGTTTTTAGTAAAAGTTTGCATAAGAATCCGAGGCGGGGGGGGATTTTCCTTAGTACTGTTAGACCATGGTCCCGGGCAGGATGCTTTCATTCCTTTTCATACTTTGCGTCGCTTTCACATAACTCATCCCGTGTATCTTCGTGATTGCGTGTTTTTAGAGTGAAAGTCCCATTGAAACTCCGGGGGGAAAACTTCGTTTAATGTTTAGGCAGAACACTGCCTCGCATGCATGTTTGATGCTAGCATCAAGTCTTCGGGGGGGGGACTTTTTGGCAACGTGGGAAGCCTCGTCAAGCCGCCCGGCGTCCGCGAGGATCGCCGCCTTCGACTTGTACATAGAGTTGTGTAAGAAAAGGGTTCGTGCATACGTTGCTTGATCGGGATGAGAGCTTCGCTGCTCAAAAAGTGCTGTTTCCGGCACTGCAACGCCTGCATGTAGCTTTTCTCTGCCTCCGCGATGTTGTCCAGGGCCTGGTGCAGGTTTCCCATCTGGTGGTGCGTTACGTAATCGAGGTCGTGTGCTTCCATTCTCCCCGGCCCAAGGCTCAGCGCCTTTTCACAGTCGGCAAGGCCTTCCGCGAACTTCTTCATCTTCTGTGGTGCAGGTGATGGGGAGTTAGAAGAGATGTGAAAACGGGTTTTTGCCTAGAGGCTTTTCGTGTTATTTTGCAAATGCTTTGAGCTATCTTCATGTCTGTGCTTTCAGTCGTCTTCTTAACCATGGTTAAGTGCGCAAACGGTGTCAGCCGAAGCTGGTAAAAGCTTCGGCGCCGCCCACGTTATGTTTGTTTAGCATTGAGTTCTTTTAAGTACATGAACCACATGGATTAGCATGCACTATCCGCGCTCCTGCCGGGGCTTTGCTCGGGATTAGCTGAATTAAACACCTATTAAATTGCCTCCTTGGAGAGAGTCACTCGGAGCCGTTGTTCCTTCTCCATCCGCCAATTTAACATCCGTTTAATTCATGTCATACCTACCAAAGGATCATTCACGGTTAGCTCTCCTTAGCTGGCTTGCTGGTACCTTGGGAACGAGCTGACCGGCGAAGTTGGCTGCCCGGCGGCTGCCTCAGTTGGGGAGATCGGTCCTCCTGGCTACCGCCTCAGTCACAGCTCAACTGGCGAAGGCCTGAGTTGGCTTCAATCTAACACAACTGGCTGCGGCGGGCCGGCTCACGATGCCTGGCTGCTCGCATTCGCCTCGCGGGACTCTGGGATTATCCCAATGGCTCTATCCCAATGGACCGACGCAAAAGAGAAGAGAAGCCAAAGACCAATGCGCAAGAACCAGCAGCCTACGGCACAAGCTGGAGGTGCCCGGGACCAAGAGGTCTGCCGTCGCCTCATCGTTGAACGGGACACTGGACAGGGCGACTCTGAAGGTCCGCTACGTTCATCTCGCCTCCGTCCTGACCATGCCTTTCAGCCACAGCCCGTGGACCGGGGCAGCATTCTAGCTATGGACTGGCCCTGGACAAGGCTTGCCAGAACGACGTTGCCCACCGAAACTTGCACGCCCGTCATCTCCGCCATACCACAGACCCGCCACCGACACGGACGCGAGCTTCAGTGCGTGAATCAGCGGCCCGGACGCCCGGACAGGAAGCGGCAGAAGTAGTAGACGACGTCCGTAAGAACGACAGGGTTGCACCCAACCCCTTCGAGCAGGCATCCGTAAACAGCTTCCCATGTCCGGACTAAGCGAGTTGAGGGGAACCGACCTCTCAAAGACCCCCGACTTCACCCTTCAAGACAACCCGCCACTTGAGCGATACACGACCCAGCATGAATTTTCTGCGCTTCGGCGCGCCTGGATAAAAGCTGGAGAGGCACCCTACCACCTTGCCAAACAGGGAGGACGAGGCGACCCCCCAATTTCCCTGCTAGCGACGCGGCCTCGCCCGGTGCCAGAGTCGTGAGGGAGAACACCCTCCAGAACGGACACCAACGTATCCTTCCGCGGTTCCGACTGGGAGACGTCCCGGCGGTCAAGACAATCAAGTCCAGGTGCCGAAGGCTGGTGCCCCGTGGGGTCGTCCCGTCGCCGCCCAGAGCTCCCGCAGATGACATCGTCCTGCGCCTTCATCCGTCTGCAGCAAATCTTCCAGAGGCCATCATTGGCCAGCTGCCGCACCACCTCCACGAAGACGTCGACGATACCCAGCTTGACCCTCGTCGCCATGTCGACCGCCATATTGACTGCACGAACGCATGGAGGCTCGTCCGCCACATCTCCTGGTCCGGCGACCGGCGACCATAAAACACCGCAGAAAAACTGGCACTCGTAGGCAGCTCCACTTCGACCACGAACCTCCGTCCACCTCTTTCTGCACCGACGCCCAGATGGCCTCCTTGTTGGCGACCGGTTCGCCCCTGAAGGCCCTCCTGGCCTTCGCGAGCACGTCGGGCTGGCCCCGAATCAGCTCCTCGACCGACAAGTCCGGGTCCCGACGTAGTGCAACCCTTCCAGAGATTCGCCTAGAGTTGTCAGGCCTCGGCGATCCCCAGCTTCCCAGGAATTTCGTCGGCCACATGGCCGGCATCCAGCGGTCCAGACGGCCCTCAACCAGGCGAGCTTGCACTGTGTGCGTGGCACGGGTCTACACGTCAACGACCATGCGCTCGACAGGCGCCTGACGGATCTCGGCAAAGCAAGCACAGACCGCAGCAGAAGCGAGTCTACGCGTCAGTGCTCAGGCCAGACGGATTTCAGCCAGGCGAGCTTCGCCGTGCACGCGGCACGGCGGATCTCAGCCAAAAGCGCGCCTACACGTCAGCTGTCAGGCCAGACTGATCGCAGCCAGGAGAGCTCGTGCCGTGCACGCGGCACGGCGGATCTCGGCCGAAGCGTGAGAGTTCCATATTTCCTCGACGAACCATGTTGGATAACTCCTTGCTAGCACGAGTCGCTCAGTGGGAATGCTGAGCTAATCTGCACGTCAGTTACCAGGCCAGATTGACTCATCCAGGCGAGCTTCACGCCATGCACGCGGCACGGCGGATCTTAAACGCAGCGAGCCTACACGTCAACGGCCATGCGCTCGACAGGCGCCCAACGGACCCCCGGCACGGATCACAACCAGGCGCTTCACGCCGTCTACGGGCATCGCGGATCTCAGCCAAAAACGAGCTTACACGTCAGCCGTTAGGCCAGACTGATCTCGGCCAGGAGAGCTTCATGCCGTGCACGCGGCACAGCGGATCTCAGCCTGCACGTCAGTGATCAGGCCAGACGGATCTCAACCAAGAGAGCTTCATGCTGTGCACGCGGCACGGCGGATCTCACCCCAAGCGAGCGTACACGTCAGTGATCAGGCCAGACGGATCTCAACCAGGCGAGCTTCACGCCGTGCACGCTGCACGGCGGATCTCAACCACAGGGAGCCTACACGTCAGTGATCAGGCCGGACGGATCTCAACCAGGCGAGCTTCACGCCGTGCACGCTGCACGGCGGATCTCAACCAAAGCGAGCCTACACGTCGGTGATCAGGGTAGACGGATCTCAACCAGGCGAGCTTCACGCCGTGCACGCGGCACGGCGGATCTCAACCACAGGGAGCCTACACGTCAGTGATCAGGCCGGACGGATCTCAACCAGGCGAGCTTCACGCCGTGCACGCTGCACGGCGGATCTCAACCAAAGCGAGCCTACACGTCGGTGATCAGGGTAGACGGATCTCAACCAGGCGAGCTTCACGCCGTGCACGCGGCACGGCGGATCTCAACCACAGGGAGCCTACACGTCAGTGATCAGGCCGGACGGATCTCAACCAGGCGAGCTTCACGCCGTGCACGTGGCACGGCGGATCTCAACCACAGGGAGCCTACACGTCAGTGATCAGGCCGGACGGATCTCAACCAGGCGAGCTTCACGCCGTGCACGCTGCACGGCGGATCTCAACCAAAGCGAGCCTACACGTCGGTGATCAAGGTAGACGGATCACAACCAGGCGAGCTTCACGCCGTGCACGCGGCACGGCGGATCTCAACCGAAGCGAGCCTGGCCGTCTTCGGCCTGGCGCTCGTCAGGCACCAGACGGATCTCCGCATGGCACTTCGAATACTAGGCGGGATGAATCTCAGCTGGATCCAGCCGATCGACCATCTCTCGGCGCGCGACGGCCCCCCTCAGGCTCGCACCGCAGGCATCAGCCTGGCATGCCCCCACGCATGCTCTGCTACTCGGTATTCAGTCCCGGCGAGCAGTGGCAGGGCGCTCTCCAGCCAAACAAGTAGACCAGAAACAAATGACTGATCCGGTTTGGTGGAGATCCGCGCTCCTGCCGGGGCTTTGCTCGGGATTAGCTGAATTAAACACCTATTCTTTTAAGTACATGAGCCACATGGATTAGCATGCACTGCCTTGATAGTCAGGTTATCGGATGACGTCGTCACCTGCCATTGCGTCGTCAAGGTCGAGCATTTGTGGAGCTAGCGGGGTTTGGCTTTCTTGCGATTCCAAAGACTGAGTCGGCGAGTACGAGGGCGGGCAGGAGTGCCCGTTTTCCACTTTCGAGGGCATTGGTGTGCCCGTGGTCCCCGGTCGTTTCTGAGAGCTGCTTGCCCTCGGTACCTTCTTCTTCCTTCGATGCACCCCTGAGTCGGGTGTGGTCGCCTTCGTCTTCTTCCGCTTGCGGCCGGCGATCGGGCCTTCCTTCGGGGTGCCGAGCACCCTCTTCTTCAGCGCTGGTCGTTCGCTGGTTCCTGGCGTTGGTGGCGGCCTCTTGGTCGCCCGTCCGGTCGTCGCCGTCTCCTTTTTCGTTGCCGCGAGCGGCGCTCGCGCCGCTCGCTTTCCTACTGGCGTTTCCCGCTGTACACCCACCTGGGTGGGTGAGGAGGGCCTCTTCTTCTTGTTGCGTCCGGGGGTTGACTGGACGTTCGGCTTGTTGGACTGGTGGTGGCCGCGGCTGCAACATGCCGCCGGTCGCCTCTGCGTCAGCGTAGGGAGCCTTTTGCACTCTTGGCAGGTCCCTCTGCCATGCGTGCGGCAGGCATGATGCCCGCTGCGGCAACACGCCGCCGCCGTCTTGCACTCGCCGCACTTCGTCGTGCTGTGCTCTGTGCACTCCGCGATCGGCTGCCCATCGTTCGCGTGGTGATGGTGCCGGCAGCACATCTCTACCGTGGGAACGTCTCTTCGGACGAGTGCTCTGCACGCTTCACACTTCCCTTTGTGATGGGTCGCGCACGTGACGAGTGCCTTCTCTATACCGACACCCGGCATATGCACGGGGTCTGGGTGCAGTTGTGGTGGGGCAGGCAGGGCCCACCTCGCCGCTCTCCCGATCGCGCCGCCCACGTTATGTTTGTTTAGCATTGAGTTCTTTTAAGTACATGAACCACATGGATTAGCATGCACTGTAATGTGTTTAGCATTGTAGGGGATGAAAAAGAAGGGGGGCACTTTCTCAAAAATTACTGCAGAGTTTGTTCCAAATTTTTAAAAATTCAAAAACCCCAATTTTTTTTGTATAAGCACCTGCTTTGTAGGAAATACTTGAGGAGGCTGCCAGTTGCAAAGAACAAAGGAGGTAAATGTGCTGTAGCCCACACGAAACACAGGTGAATCTGGGTTTAGTGGCGGGCGTAAGCGTTCAACAAACCCCTCGCTTGTGCAGGAAGTGGGAGGAAGGCGGCTCTCTTTAGGAAAAAAAAAAAAAAAAAAAAAAAAAAAAAGACAAGAAGAGCGGGGGGCAACGATTCGTATGTGACGGGCGGAGCTCAATGCGATCATGGCGCGTCCGCCTCCGATGCTGCTTCCTTCCGTGCACGAAGTCATCGACCGCGTTCTGGCCTCGTCGGTGGTGTTTCTCGCAGACGCCAGGAGCTATTTCTATCAGTTCCGGCTGGACGCGATAATCCGCCCATTTTTTGGCATGCACTTGGCCGGACCGCGGGGTCATTTCGTGAAGGCTCAACTCGTGGCCATGTGCATGGGCTGGAGCTGGGCTCCGGCGATAGCGCAGAGGGCCTCTCGAGTACTCCTGCCGGAGTCGGACGGTCTGCCCTGGGTCGACAACTTCGTCGTCGTTGGGGATTCGTTGAGCGAAGCAACTTCGCGGTTTGACTCTTTTTTGCAGCGCTGCAAGAGCGTCAACTGCGAGCTCAACGAAAACGACGAGCAGTTTGGAATACCGCTCAGGGAGTTCGACCTTCTGGGCCTCCACTTTGACCTCTCCCATTCGAGCCGCCCCGCTCGATACAGAATGGCGGACGCATGGGTGGCGAAGTTACTTGGCTCTGCCGAGCTCGCCAGAGTTAAACGCGGAGGGGCGTCACCCCGCGAGTTTTACCGGGTGTTTGGGGCTTTGGTCTGGTTTGCCTACACGACGCATTTCCAGCTGGCCTACGCCCGGTGTTCATTGTCCTTCCTGCAGAGGCTGGCCTCATCCCTGGTGGAGCCAGCTGACTGGGACATCTCCAGGACGGTTCCGCCCTCGACCGTGCGTGAGGTGGAGCACCTCACCTCCCTCGTCGAAGACAACCGCTGGGTCAGTCGTTCGAAGTCGGTCTCCTCATCAGTGACTCTCTGGACGGACGCCTCATCATCATGGTGGGCCGCAGTCCTGGAGGGCGAACCTGAGCGGATATCGCAGGGCCCGTTCTTGAAGTTGAGGCACACTCACATCTTTTTGAAGGAGTTGTTTGCGGTGCTGAGGGGCATAAACCTGACCGCAAGGTTTCACACGAATACGCGCGTGAGACTCATGGTTGACAACCTTCCGGCTGTCCAGTGTCTCATCAAGGGGCACTCGAAGAACTTTGCAGCAAATGTCCTTTTGGCGAGGATTTTTGATGCTGCGCGGGCGGCCGGCCTTGTCATCAGTGCCGAGTGGGTACCGACTGATAAACAGAGAGCCGACCCGTACACCCGCGGGGTGCTAGCCAGAGAGGACGACACGCCAGAGGGCGTCTGGTCGCCTCAAGCGGAGGACCTTGCTCCGCCTTCAGATTTGGTGTAGCCACTGCGTGGTCCCTGGGGGTCCTGATGCGTAAGCGTTCAACAAAAAAGACCCATTTTGTAGTTGTATTGTTTCTCCCCCTCTAGCCTCCTTCGAAGTAAGCACAAGGCAGCCCCTCGAGTATTTTTGTATAAGCACCTGCTTTGTAGGAAATACTTGAGGAGGCTGCCAGTTGCAAAGATCAAAGGAGGTAAATGTGCTGTAGCCCACACGAAACACAGGTGAATCTGGGTTTAGTGGCGGGCGTAAGCGTTCAACAAAAAAGACCCATTTTGTAGTTGTATTGTTTCTCCCCCTCTAGCCTCCTTCGAAGTAAGCACAAGGCAGCCCCTCGAGTATTTTCCGGATTTCTTTTGGCCATTTCCAAAAAGACACAAGGTTTTGACCCTGCATGGTACATCCGTTGTGGAACCTCTCGTTGTTTTTGGCATCATACACCCGAAATAGTCACTTTGTGGGCCCTACATTAGGCTACGAACTTCATGGCATTTTTACAAATGTGTGAGTGTATGTCATTTTGTATAGTACATTCATTGTGGACCCTATATTCTCGCGATGCTGTGTTTGGCGTCAAAACCCCGTCTGAATTAACTTTTGATGGCTTTAATGAGTTCTTTTAAGTACATGAACCACATGGATTAGCATGCACTGTGTCGCCGCTTAAGGTTACTTTATGACGTCGTCACCTGTCATTGCGTCGTCAAGGTCGAGTACTTGTAGCGCCAGGGGCGCTGGGCTTTCTTGCGGTTCTGGAGATTGCGTGGAGGGGCACAGGTGCGGACAGGCTTGCACGTTTTTCACTCTCGAGGGCACTGGAGTGCTTGGGGACGTCGAACGTTTCTGGTAGCTGTTGCTTTAAGGGCCTTCCTCTTTCTTCGTTGCACCCCTGACTCGGGTGTGGTCGCCTTCGCCTTCTTCCGCTTGCGGCCGGCGATCGGGCTCTCCTACGGGGTGCCGAGCACCCTCTTTTTCAACGCTGGTGTTTAGCAGCGGCTGCCAAACATCCCGTGGCACCGCGAAAGGTGGTAAAAGAGAGACATCTGTTCAAAAGCTAGGAGAGGTGGCGTCGCACACTTCCCCCTAGACATAGTGGTCAAACGATTCGCATGCGATAAAAATTATCGCATTATCTAGCGTTGTTCGTGGATTAGAAGGTCGGTATTTTAAAGTCGCCGGTTGACCGTAGAGGCTTGGGTTGAGAAAGTGAGAGGGTGCAGCTCGTTTCGGGTGATGTGTCGCTCCGTTGTGAGACCTTGTGAAGTCCCCTAATGCGTTTTGGGGGGTGTTTGGGATTGGGTAGGGTGTGGTCGTTCTGCTACGGCGTGAAAAGCCCTCATCATATCGCACAAAAGTATCGCGTATAATCGGTGTGGGCAATCTTACTCACGGGATAACACGATCTTATACACGGGGGGTGGGTTTACGAACCCAGATTCACCTGCGTTTCGTGTGGGCTGCAGCACATTTACCTCCTTTGATATTTTGCAACTGGCAGCTTCCTCAAGTACTTCCAACGAAGCAGGTGCTTATAACTGCGAGAGTAGGAGAAAGTAGGTTGAAATATGGCTAAAGATGAAGTGGTGTCACCTGAGGGGATAATCTCAGGCCGCCCACGTGAAAAGCCGTTAAGCATTGAGTTCTTTTAAGTACATGAACCACATGGATTAGCATGTGGCATCAGCCGTTAAGCAGTGTGAACTTGAAATGCAGGTACCACAGGGGTAAGCTTGCATTTGTCATAGGCTAGGGTTATTTGAATACGTCGTCCGAGGACGATCTCAAAGCGGGCGAGGACGGTGATAATAGGCTGGTGATATCCAGCTCCATTCTTCGTTTGTTGCGCTTTCGCGCCGGCTGTCCTGCCGAAGCAGTCGCTCGAGGGGGCGATCCTGACATGGATGAGGATGAAGTCGAGGTGGCAGGACTGGTGATATCCAGCTCCATTCTCGAAATGTTGCGCTTTCGCGCCGCGTGCTTTTTTCCGGGTTTTCCCGCCGGGTCATTCGGTGGTGTCGGGAGTCGGGCTCTTTTCTGCCCCTTCCTTGGTGGTGTCGCTCGGGCCGGCTCGGTCGGAGCGTGCTTTTTCGCCATCTTGGCCGCCTTTGGGGAAGCTTGACGCGTCCTCTTCATGCGCGGTGGTGTCGTCGGCTTCTGTCGGCCCTTCTTCCGCGGCGTTGCTGGCTTCGGCTTAGCGGGGGCTGGCCGTTAAGCATTGAGTTCTTTTAAGTACATGAACCACCGTTAAGCAGCGGCTACCGGCTTATCCTGTGACACCTTTTATATGTTCGTTATAGAAAGAGTAGCGTTGGCACTCTTACAGGTTCGTTCCCTCGTAGCTCGCCGGGAACGGGCACTCCAGTGAAACTGGGTATGTTACCGTTTCAGGTTTGGATTTTGGGATCAGATTGTGGTTGTATTGTATTTGCCCTTTACCTCTATATTTCCTCCCTTCCATTCGGAGTCGAAGCAGCTACATGACCTCACGTCCGTTCAACACGTGGTTCGGTAGTTACAGCACTTGGGATCCCTTCTGTTCCTTGTCGGCAGCATCGTCGATCATTTCCTTTCAAGCTGGCGCTTATGTCCAATAATAAAATCCTCACTCCTATGCTTGTCAGTCACTCTCGTCCACCGCTCCTGCTCTGCTTGCCGCGCGCCGTATGGTCGGAGTAAAAGGTGAAGCCAGAAAGCTGATAATCTTGCTGCTGACCACGAATGAAGTGGTAAGCAAGCTACTTTGTTTCTCTCCACGGATTGGGAGCGGCTAACCTGTCGTTCGGATAATTATTAGTCTTCAAAGAAATTGCGTAGTTTTGGCTTATTATTTTGCTTTTAGTTGTCGACAACATTATTTACTTTCAGCGTCTTTTCATGCCTTTAAATGACGGTATTTTTGGTTTTCTTTCTTCGCCATGGTTTTTCTGGACTTTATGGTGCCATAGAGTTGTCGTACTCTCTCTATGCCGCCCACGTCATGTGGAAACAAGTTTCTTTTCCTACAAAGAAAAAGGCGTACCCCGTGCAAATCCGCTCGGTAGGTGTACAAGCGACCCAGCTGAATTTTGTCCTTCGCAGTTGTCTCTGTGCTCTTCTCGATGACGTCGTTGACGAGCTTGAGGGCAGCTTCGGGGCCGTCCGTGATCTCCGCCACCTTCGCCTTCATCATGGACCCGATGATCGTCTTCTGGATGATGTTGAACTTGTCGGACGCGAGGTTATAGTGGTCGACAGCATCGTCCGCCTCGTCGATGATGTGGAGGATGGTGGCGATCGCTTCAAGGCACGGGGCCACTTCGAACGGAGGAGACGATTCGAGTTTGCACTGGAACAACCGGAGAGCGCCGAGGAGGTAATCCTTGTCCCAGAGGTCGAATCCTTCGGTTATCGGCTTTTTGGCGAGCCTTTGGATCATCGATTCTGTACGGACTCGACTCATTGCGGCGCCGACCTTTCTTTCGCGGGGTTGTGCAAAAGAGAGTGTGTGTCGCACGTATACAGGGTGTGCACGCGGGCGTGTGTGCGTGTGTGTGTTTTTTACAAGCCGCCCCCTTTCCTCCCGCGCAAGGAACAAACGGACTGGCGAGGGAAGCCCCGGGGGGAAAAAAAGAGCAGCTGTGCTTTTTTTTTTTTTTTTTTTCTTCTGAGTACGCGCGCTCACACAAGGTTTCTCTGGAAACGGGGCCGCGCTTTTTTGCTTTTTTTCTTTACTGGTTTATGGTAGGTGGGGGGGTTTTTTTTTTTTTAGTTGTTCTCTGTGTTTTTTAGAGTTGAGATTCGCTTGAAATTCCGGGATTTAGGGTCTCCGTGTGACCGTTGATAAATGGGCTCTCGCAGAGCAAGAAAGAGCTATATGGTTACGGGTTGTATATTTAGAGTTAAAGTTCGCTTGAATTTCCGGGGTTTTAGGGTCTCCGTGTGACCGTTCATGAAAGGGTTCTCTTAGAGCAAGAAAGGGCTATGTGGTTACGGGTTGTATATTTGGTGGACTCTTTCGGTATGGGTTAGGCTAACCATCCGGGACTGTTTGTGACCGACACCAAGTTGTAAATTTGTTGCATTAGTGTGTGGGCCTTTGAAACGTGGATGATGCCTCTCGCGCTGCTCCCCTTGAGGTTCCTGGCTCATGCCAAAGCGCCGCCGCCCGGGTTAAGGGGTTGCGGCATCAGGCGTGGGCCAGGGCCAGGGAGACTGTTCGGAGGGGTCACCACCCACCGTTCGCGGGCTTCGTTACTTCACTGCCCCCGGCTCTCCCCGGCCTTCGTCATCCCGGGGGAGGGTTCCACGGCCATCTCCCCCCGCGTGGGGAATGGACTGGTGCTGTGCCGCGGGTCCTTCCGTGCGTCCTCGCGACGTCGCCGCTGTCGATGTCACTGCCGCTGTTGCTGCCGCTGCAGCCGCTGTCGGGCGATTTGTTGCATTAGTGTGATTGTCAGGCCTCCGACTACCCTGAGCAACGCACTATGCACACTCCGTGTCTACGTCACAGCAGATGGAACGCCTCGCCGCGGAGGCGGCCTACGAGTGGATGTCATTGTGGCCTCCCGGCCGGAGCCATCGTTGGATGACCCTTCGCTCGTTTCTTCGCGTTTGCGTCGGTTCGCGCGTCGGATGGACGCAGCCGGGGGCTGCGCATTGGGCGGCGTTCGTCGGGCGGGGGTGTTGGCCCGGAGTTGCGGCGTTGGCAGTTGAGTGCGTCGGCGCCGCCGCGCTGGGGGGGTGCGTGGGACGGAAGGGTCCTCCGCAGCAAGTACATCCCTTCGTGGAGGGGGCCCCCCACGTTCTACAAGTTGTTGTTTTAAGTGTGGGGATTGTGTTCGGTATTGGGAGAAGTTCAACAGAAGCGGCCTCACTCATCAGGGGGATTGCAAGAACGTGCTTGGAATGGGTATGTGCTCAACACCGCACTGGTCCCGTCTGCGCCGTGTTTCGGTCTTTGAAGCCACGGACACATAAGGCGGACCATCATCAGCGCGGAACCTGAGTGTCTGCAGACAGGACTGCGGTGTGAGTCTGGTTTTTCAGGCGGCTGTTCGTAGCTCGTCACAGCCAGGACCACCCGTGCTACTACTAGAGTAGAGGCGAATCTGTCACACACTCATCAGGGGGAAGTTTTGGACGCGATCGGCAGCGATGCATCCGCATGCACCGTGATCGTTTGGGGTTTGAAAACAAGGTATCTCAGTTGCAGGCGACTACCCCTTCACCCGAGCAATATTCGAGCGAAACTGCGCAGAAATCAGCGGCAGCTGCAAACTGCGCAGAAATCAGCGGCAGCTGCAAACTGCGCAGAAATCAGCGGCAGCTGCAAACTGCGCACGTCCCGCGAGTTTCATCTCCGTTAGCATCGAGCCCGGGGTAGCAGGACACCTTGTCCAGGTTAGCGTCACCTCCCCGATGCGAGCTGATTGCCGGATGGATGCGGGCAACTGCACCTTTGTACCACCGACACCCTCTGGGTGCTTCCAGGTTACGCGCAATCGGGGGTTTGAAGCATGATGATTAATACCAAAGCCCGCACCCCACGCGGCCTTGACTAGTGGCTGGTCTTTGTAAGGGCTTACTTTGATCAAACTCACACCAACCTGAAACCATTATCGTCGAGTCCATACCACGGAGTATCGCGTCTGCAGCTGTCCGACTCCGAGTGCCAGACAAGGAGGGGGCAAAGCCAGTAGTCCCAGTCCCGCTGCTGTTCCTTCGGCTAAGTGAAGGCGCCGCTGTCACGCGGCTGTGAGTCAGACACTCAGTGTGACACAGCCTCAAGAAGGAGAGAGAGAGAGACGAGTTAGAGTGCAGGGACCATCTCTCCGGGGAGTTTCCGGTCTCCTCACTTCTCTTCGCACTGCTACGGCGGGCGTAAGTCGCTCCGGAGGCGCGCTGCAGGTTGCGGCTCTGCTACAGTGAGTGGCGGCACCGGAGTTGGTGCTGCAGCGGGCGCTCTGGCCGGCGGGCGAGCTCGTCTCGCGGGGGATCGCCGCCTTGTAACGCTGCGGGCCCTCTTCTTCCTCGCGACTGCGCGGCCTACGGCGGCGGCTAACACCTTGATGGGAAACTTCAGCTTACGTCCTGAGGGTACACGGGTTTGGCGTCATTCCAGCTGTCTTTGGAGCAAACTGCTACTACGCCGTTTAACATCGCCTCTCTCCTCCGTCCAGCCGCAAAACGTGGACGGTGTGTGAATCCCGGCATTGCCGGCGCACCCAGGCAGCGTAAAGAGCATACACCCTGACGCCACTTCCCGGGGAAGGCTGCCGTAGAGAATGACCGGATTACACAGGCAAACACGTTTGTATTGCCTGTGTACACGAAGGCCATCACGGGCAGGTCCGCATGAGCAGGCTGGTATTCGCAACAGCATCGGCAAGATAGGCAAGACGGGGGTCCGGTACACTTGAATGTCTACAAACCAGCAAAGGACCCCATCACGACTTCGGGTCTAGCATATGGAGGCGGTGCCGCGACGACCACGTGCTGTGCACCTCGTTGAGAAGGGAGCGATTCTCAGCAGGGTAGCCACAACTTGCCAGTAGCAGCCGGGGACCGTGCGGTCGTTGCGTGGCATGTACTACCGGGCCTTGGTACATCACACTGTGCTGGTCCTTGTGGTACCATCCACTCGATCCGTTGCTGCTCGTGTGACCCAATTACCAGAGAGACAACTGGCTTGTGGCAGCCAAGCGTTCGTAGCGACGTTGCTTTTTGATCCTTCGATGTCGGCTCTTCCTAACCAAGACAAGTAGAATTGGCCCCTTAAACCCCCCCGGAGTCATAAGCGAACTATAACTCTGAAAAAGGACGGGCCGTTGCATGCTCCTGGCACCTCCCGGCTTCATCCCTTGAACATGAATTACTTCATCCCCATTACGCTCTTCATGCTTTACTGCAAGATGCTTCGATTCGTTCCGCTTGGACAGCTCGAGGGAGCCATAGTATCCGCGTATCTCAGGTGGGTGTTCCAGGCTTTCCGACGAGGTCCCCGCGCTTCCGCCATCGCAAAGTGGAAGGTCCTCTTCGCCTGAAAGTCAATGCTGAGAAACCAGTAGGGAGCTTTTTTACTGAACCGATGTTCAGGAGGGACAACGCATACTTTTTGTTTTATATTATTTTTCCTCTTGTCGACAACGTATTGCGTTTTTTTTTTTTTTTCGGAGAAACCCATAAGGGAAGCACTTAAGTCGGGAAAATATTTATCGGAAACTGTTTCCGATAAATATTTTTTTTTGTTTCCGATAAATATTTTTTTTTGTTTCCGATAAATATTTTTTTGTTTCCGATAAATATTTTTCTGTTTCCGATAAATATTTTTTTTTTCCGATAAATATTTTTTGTTTCCAATAAATATTTTTCTGTTTCCGATAAGTATTGATCACTTTGACAGTAGGTTCACCTACTTCGTCCCGTGGACGACCGCGACGAAGCCAAATACGATCGTTTTTCTATCTAGTTTCGGGTCGAAAGCCTCCCCAGCAAAGGCTGTTCAATTTTCAACACCAGATACGCAAACCTTTTCGAATGCAGCACACGGGTATCCATCAAGTGACATCTAACTATCTGGTTGCATTGAGCAGTATCCGGATCTGAAAGCTGAAGACTTTGTACCACTTCACCGCGACAAAGGTCACGAACCGGGTTCGGCTTACACTGCAGTTGCAGTAAAACTGCGTCTTGCGCACGAGCGCGGAAATCCGCCACCCACCATTCGGCTAGATATTGCAAGAACACAACTGCAAAGCTTACTACAAACGGATAGTGTTACAAAGGCGAACGAATCATGCGAGAACCTACGTAGGGGCCCCTCAACAGCTTTCAGAACGGCAAGTCAAGAAAAGGATAAGTTTGCACATTCTACTTCCGTCTGATCTGCATGTTCCCCAGTTCTACCCTTCGTTGATCTGTTGTGTGTATTCGCAACGACTTCATCCGGGTCCTATGCGGCCCCAATACGACAAAACTGCATGCGGTCCTGACCAGGTAACATCCTCCTACCTGAAAATGTCTAACCACGACTACGGATTTGGTGCCATCGAGGCAGCCATGGAGTGTAAGTATGCCAACGGGGCTTAGTAGTATCGGGGCTGCCGTGCATACTAGTTCCCGTAAAATATTTGTTTCCCTTGACTTGTGCCATGTCGGACGGTAGGATTTTCCGCGTCAGCCTCATTTCAATCCTGGAGACAAAAGCACTCACACAATAAAAGAGAGTAGCCCATTTCACGGGCCAAAACTGCCTTTGTTGCAGAAATCGGCAACAAAGGCAAGCGATGACAGAACAGCGCACACGAAGACGACCGGCTCTGAAGAGACCCGCGCCGCAAGCTGCGCGAGCAGAGGGTGCCAAGCAAACCACGAAGGAAGGCGAGGAGATTCAGATGGCACAGCAGGACGCCCGCGAGGGATCACCGAGGTCGAAAGACAGAAAAGGGAAAGCAGGCGTGGCCGGCTTGAAAAGCTGCAAGCGCGGAGAAGGCACAGGTACAGAGCAGTCCACATGCAGACGAGCAGTGAAGCGGCCCACATCACAGAGGTCTATCACACTGGCTCCGGATTACTTAGGGTCCTCGCAAAATCCAATGAAATTGCTTGCCCAATGGGACTCCCCTTGGTCACATTTCGCACTGGGGACTAGTCCCCAGGAACCCGTATCAAAAATATTTATCGGAAACAAAAAATATTTATATCGGAAACAAAAAAATATTTATCGGAAACAAAAAAATATTTATCGGAAACAAAAAATATTTATCGGAAACAAAAAAAATATTTATCGGAAACAAAAAAAAATATTTATCGGAAACAAAAAATATTTATCGGAAACAAAAAAATATTTATCGGAAACGTTCCGATAAATATTTTCCCCACTTAAGTGCTTCCGATATGGTTTTGTCTCTTTTTTTTTTTATACACGGTAATCTTTGTTTGTGTTTTTCGGACTTTATGGTCCCGTAAAGTTCCCCCCGAACCATGCCGTGGCACCGTCCTTTGTTGCGTTTGGTAGCTGGTAGCACTTGTGCGTGTGGTCCTTTTTGAGATGGATTGTGTCTGACGCTCTCTCTTCCTTAGGGTTGCCGCCCGAGGGAACCGGCTGTGAGCCGAAACTCGACGAAACGTGTCCAAGACCCGTGCACGGCTACCGTAGCACCCTCCATGTTTGCACCTTCCTCGGATGCTACGGTCGGGAAAGGGCTTCAATGTAGTTGGGAAAACATGTTCCCCTTCCCCGCGTTCTGCGGGTGGGGTTACCACCGGGCAAGGACGAGCACAACTATGTACTGCAGTGTAAGTGGAAGGCCTCTTCGACAATCTGAATAAGGGCAAAAGACCACCCAACGACTGTAACAAGCACACTGTCAAGAGCATGCGTGGCACGAAGAGATGAGATGAGAGACATTGGCCCACTCTGTCAAAGGACAATGCCACCTACCCGACGACAGGCCAGCCACGAAATTTGTACTGCAGAGTAAGTCAAGCCTTCGATCTTCGCAGGAGGCGCGCAAAACCTTGCAGGGACATTGCCAACTGGTGTGCCGAGCGCAAATTTTCGCGGAATGCGGCGGCGTCAGTCTGAAAGAGCCTTCCAGACCACAGTGAAGAAGAGGCCCTGCAGCATGTTCACGAGAAGCCGCGTCGACAGGCCCCGCAGGAGCAGACCCGAGGCGCCGTCGTTGTGCAAGACCTGCCGCACGGCGGCGAAGTAACCGACTTCCGCGTCGGGGTGCGTCTGGCGAATGGTTTTGACGACTCGAACGCAGTTCGAAACGACGTCCGAAGTGCACGTTGCGCACACTCCAATGACTCCGACGCGGACGTGCTTCCACACACCGACCCAGCCGACGACAGGCCAGTGGCTCTGCATCGTGTTGAACACGAAGAACCACGGGTAGTTCCCGAGCCAGGAAGCGACGAAGTTCCCTTCCCAACCGCTGAACAGCTCGAGCACGCCGCCTTGTCGAACTTTCGCGAAGAGGACGGCCATCGCCGTGTCGCCGTGCACCTGGCTGGTCGTTTTCAGCGTGTCGATCGGCGTGCACAGCACCCTGAACACAGACGCGGCGGTGGACCCGACGGCTGTGTACACAGAGGCATACTCTCCCCCGGGAAAGTGCGCTTTGTAGACGCTCTCCACCAGCGACTGTGCGAAGGTGTCGCCGAATCGGGTGAGCGGTGCCTGCACCATTGCGTAGGGAAGGCCCTTGTAGAACCGAGGGATGCCCCCTTGCGAGTAGAGGTGCGAGAGGGCCCCGGTGAACGTGCCGCCGAAGGCGTACTGGTGGTTCATGCTGGTCCGGAGCCACATGAACAGCAGCACCTGCAAAGCGCCGGCGAACATGCCCGCGAGCCCTCCTTTGCCGGCGGACGCGAGGCTCTTCGAGAAGGTCGAAGCGGTGCCGTTGCCGGCGGCGGCGGCGGCGTTGGCCTGCTGCGCGACTGCCGGGCTGCCGCCGCTGCTGCCGCCGGCCGAGAGCAGCAGGCAGAAGAAGGCTACGGCCACGCAGCCGGCTGCGGCGGCGGCGGCGAAGTACGGCGCCCGCGCGACTGGTGCCTTGCCCCCCGCATCGTGCCCAACGGCCTCTTCCTCCGAGTCAGCGGGAGTCCGCGTCGGGGACGGTGTGGCCCTCCCGCGGGAGGTCGACGTGTTCCGGGGCTTTATCTTCGCTGACTTTTCCCCGGTTCTTTGTATGCGAGTGCGTGTATGTGTGCGTGTGTTTTTCTGAAAAAGCACCTGTTTGGTTGCAAAATCTCAAAGGAGGAAAGTGCTGTCGCAGGTGTCGTCCACCAGTCCGCGTCGGGGACGGTGTGGCCCTCCCGCGGGAGGTCGACGTGTTCCGGGGCTTTATCTTCGCTGACTTTTCCCCGGTTATTTGTATGCGAGTGCGTGTATGTGTGCGTGTGTTTTTCTGCAAAAGCACGTGTTTGGTTGCAAAATCTCAAAGGAGGAAAGTGCTGTCGGCAAGTCACGGAGGTGTCGTCCACCAGGAAGGCCAATGCTCGCAATACTTCTTCCTCACTTCCGAGCACCTCTACTGCTCGAGACTGCAACAAGACACTCAGGGGGCCTGTGCCAAGAAGGCCTGGAAGACATCAGGAGCCGCGGGTAGCACCCGAGAGCGCCACTCACATCACCTTCAATCTGAGCCCAGACCTAAACCCGCACTGACAATCCCGCATGTGTCCTCAGAGCCGATCCTTTCCCCGGTTCTTTGTATGCGAGTGCGTGTGTATGTGTGCGTGTGTTTTTCTGCAAAAGCACGTGTTTGGTTGCAAAATCTCAAAGGAGGAAAGTGCTGTCGGCAAGTCACGGCGAAGGTGTCGTCCACCAGGAAGGCCAATGCTCGCAATACTTCTTCCTCACTTCCGAGCACCTCTACTGCTCGAGACTGCAACAACACACTCAGGGGGCCTGTGTAACTCTCGTTGCCCAAGAAGGCCTGGAAGACATCAGGAGCCGGGTAGCACCCGAGAGCGCCACTCACAGCACCTTCAATCTGAGCCCAGACCTAAACCCGCACTGACAATCCCACATGTGTCCTCAGAGCCGATCCTTTCCCCGAAGTTACGTATCCAGTTTGCCAGGGACTGCAACACAAGCGTCAAGTCGTGTCCGCTTTACTGTCGTGGTCTGCCAATTATTCAGAAGCCTAGTAGAAACATCTCTATATGTTGCTTCTCAGTGCTGCTTCAGCTCATCCAATCAGCCTTTAGTCTGATTCTTCAGTGGTCGCCACTAACTTTGACTTCGTCAAGATGGACATGATGTCAAGCTTAGCGAAAGGGCCTGCTCCGCCAGAAGCGGTTTTGCCCAAGTTGCAGTGTCGCAATGAACCTCTGCAAGCAAGGCAGTCCGTCGTTCTTTTCGCCCTGTCGCCTTCGCTGCCCAGGGACTGCAACATAAGCGTCAAGTCGCATTTTCCGTGCTTGCAGAGCCACGGTTCAGAGGTGAACTCGTTTACAGAGTCTCCTCAAGAACCGGTAGATGCTAGTCGTAAGCAGAGCTTGGCCCGCAAGCATCTCTCACTCCCTCTGACCCTTGTTCGGGTACTTGTCGCCGAATTCGAAATTACACGTGGCTACATAGTTCTGTCGGCCAGAGGCTTGTAGCCCACCTAGGAGACCTATTGCCGTTCACGGTACGGCCGGGCATGCAAATGTGTGTACCGTACTATCTACCTACCCGACGGTTTCCTTTAGACTGGGTTCTCCCAAGGGGCCGTCTATCTATCCGGTTGGAGCATCACGGCTACCGTCCGATCAAACGCAAAAGAGTCGGCAGTGGAGAACAATACGGATGCATTACTTCACGAGGAACTCCAGCCACAGGACATTGAGGAGTGAAAGGCAATGGGTGTGCGGAAAAAAAGACAGGCAGTTCGGGCGTGCCGGGTTGATCGCTTCCCTCGTATCTACCCTGTTCACTTTCGGGTTGATTTTCGGATCGACGCTGTCTACGTCTTCTTAGCCTGCACTGGACATTTGTAAAGGGCGATGTCGAATAATAACACCTGGGAGCCAAGCTTCACGTGTTCGGCGGTACTGCAGAGCCACGGGCCTGCGGGTCAAGTGGCTACCGATTTCCCAAGCTAAAGCATCAAGGCGCGGCGCACCTTGGGGCTTGGCGCTCGCGCTGAACACAACCTCGTCGAGACGGTCAGCCACAAGACAGAGCGGACGACTGTGCGACTCAAGCTTTGCAAGCTGTGGTTGACCGTCACGTTCCTGGACCAGGTGCGGCCATTTTTCTTCTTCTGAAAGCCCGTGTTACTTCTTTCAGGCGCAGGTCCGCAAAGGTTTGTGATTGCGCGCGGGCAGGGCTCGCCCGTCTTGGTAAATTGCACACGAATGCTGTCAACGACTACTTTCGGGACCAACGGTGGCAACACAACGAAACAACACAACGAATACTCGAAGGCGCCGGCGCTTATCTCGACGGAGGCTAGGGTGGGGGTGCCAGCCCTCTTGTTAAGGATCAGCCACTTTGCCCCGATGGCCGGATAAACGAGACCCCTCCCCCCCCCACCGTACAGTGCAGTTGCCTTGGAGGCTGGGTGGTCAAATTCTTTATCGGAAATTGGACGTTGACTACCAATTCTAATTAAATTTGGAATCCAGAATTGGACGTTGACTGCCAGTTCTAATTAGACTTGGGGTTTGGCATCAGACGTTGACTACCGGTTCTAATTGAATTTGGAATCAATACTGGTGCGGCAATTCTTCGCTGTACCGTACCGTGCGCTGGGGGGCGCTGCCCCCCAGACCCCCCTCTCTTACAAATTAGCTTAACCATTTCGTCTGATTCTTGTTCCAACACTGAGGTTGGGTGGGTTGGGCTGGGCTGGCCTGGTAGTGCTTGCCTCGTAACTACCGATTCTAACTAATAAGGTAAAATGATCAAAATTCCCTGCCAAAAGTGGGCCCACAACAATTTTCCAAAGTGGGGTATTTGGGCCCAATCAGTCAGCCAGCTGAGGGATGGATGGATGGTTCTTAACAAGATGCCTGGGGGGGTGGGCGGGGAAACAATACAGCTACAATTTTTGTTGAGAAGGCCTACACCCGGCTCTAAACCCAGATGTTCCCGTGTTTCGTTTCGTGCGGGCTGCCTCTGTCATCCCTTATGATTTTGCAACCGGCGGTCTCCTCAGCGTTGGGGACACTACGTGTGTACCTGTAGAATTGCATTAATGCTGAACCGGGTAAAACCTGGGACACACCCCCAAAATGGGGCTAGGTGTCCCAGGTTTTACCCGGGTCGGCATTGCTTTTGTGTTACCGTCGATCCCGAAGGACGATCAGTTTGGTGTCTTGCGACCTTTGTTTGTTTGGCAAGGAGTTTTGGTGACGTGCTTCAGTTAGAGAAAGAAAATAAGAAATTGAGGTGCCAAATCAGTTTGCTCGCTCTCTTACCGGGTGCTCAATTCACTTCTCAGCCAGTTTGCCCACTCTGCGGCTTTGTCTTCCGACTCTTGCACTCGTATCCGCTCGCAAACACTCTTCATTACAGCTTTGTTGCACCGCGAGAATTCGATCAGCACATCATTTAGCTTCGGCTCTCTGCCGTAGAGGGATTCGAGCCCAGCGGGTTCTGAATAGCTCTGGAGGTGTGCCGCGTCGTTGGCAGTCAGGACGTGTCCTGCATTTCCGGGCTGCTGGCATCCTGGCACCGTGCACTGTCGCCTCGTGTGTCGTGGCATGATCGCCCGCCGCACTAGAGCCTGCAGTATATCGGTGGCGCCGTGCCATTTTCGTAGACCGGCAAGGGTGCGCGGGTTAAGCAGTGCGGCCGGGGTTCCATCCTGCAGTAGCCGCCGTCGCAGGCCCGTGTCCCGTATGTGATCTCGCGTCTTCCTTACGAAACGCCCCGGTTCTTTTTTTTTTTTTTTTTCGGGGTTTGCGCAGGGCATGAGCTTGGTTTCCGGCCCATTTTCCAAATTTGGACCGCTGACGGCTATTTGCATCCTCATTGGGCTCAACACAGCGCGACGCAACGTATCTTCACGACAATGCTGGGCCCTGAGTACATTGGCCACCTCTGCCGGAGGGCCATTTTTTTCCGGCTTTTCCAAATTTGGACTGACATTCCGAATGTGGATATAGAAGTTAATCCCCTGGTTTGCGACTTTGCGTACTTTGCAGAATTGAGAACCCCAAGGCGCGGGCAATCGCCAGGGTCGCGATTTACTCAACTCAACCCCTAGATGCCGCTCTCATAGGAGGCTGCAGGACCGCCACTGGTGCAGTCATGCAGGTGACTACCTGGACACCCCCCCCCCCCCGCGTGTCCCAGGTTTTACCCCTGTCATTTACCCGTTCGAGCTTTAGTCCAGTTCAATTGCAACTACGGTATATTTGAGCCGGTCCATCCCCTCTTGACAGACCGTGATAGACCGAAGAATACAGCACCGGGCAATTCGATGCAGCTCTAGGGACTAGGGGTGGACCTGATAGACCGTGATTCACTGTGATAAACAGCAGGTTCAAGAGATAGGGACAGACCGGCTCAATATTGCGGCTTTGCCGCAATATCCACCCAGATAGCCTGTCTGTTTGCCTGTCCGTCGCAGTGGAGGACCTTGGCGGGCAATAACCCCAGCAGGAACGAGCTCCGCAACTCACACGTTTTCTCGTGGAGCACCGCCCCTTTCCCACGAAACACGGCAACGTTCGGGTTACTTGGTTTCTGTTGTTGGTTGCCACGGACGGCGCACCGGGGAATACCCCCGTCGGGTCTGCTAGACTCCACATCCGGTACTTCACCCAAGAAAATCAAGCTTTCTGAAGACTGGCCGGTGAAAAGACTTGAGCGTAACCACAGGGATTCGCTGGTGTACACACGGTGCTTTATTATTCTTCGCATTTGTCTTACAAAGGGGAGGGGCGGTCCTGCTTAAGGTTATGATAGGTTCTCCGACTCCCGCAATCGCGGTTAGCACAAACTCAAGTGGTCCCGTCAAACACTTCCTGCGGCAGTAGCATACTTTCAAATGGAATACTTCTGGCACAGATTTTTCACCGGGGTTCTTTCCAAACGGTTACACACACAGTGAAGCGAACGGGAAATAAGAAAGCGAAGTATTCGAAACACGACGCAGCTTGCTGCTCGGTGTGTACAGCGAAGTGTTCGAAACACGACGCAGCTTGCTGCTCGGTGTGTACAAGAAGACGTCTCCCCCCGGATACATGTTGCAGCTAACAGTACACTCGGCGCCAGCACCAAGGCGGTACTGCTTTTGTGCAAAATGGACGCTGCGCCGCCGCCTAGCGCGTTTTTGCCGTGAGGCTGCCCCGACAACCAAGGCGCCAAAGTGAAGGACATCGTCAACTATTGACACCCGACAAAAGTCAATATCCAGCAACACGGACACGAAGCAGGGAGCCAATTGTCAAACAATGGCTACAGCCCGCTACAGTTCCGGACAGCGCGTGGTCACTACGGGCAGCAAGAAGGAGCGTCAGCTGTGACGTGAGGAAGCCTGTGGCCTGGGCCACCGCAACAGGGGGTACCCGTACATGAATTCGAACGCGCACACACACACACACACACACACACACACACACACACACACACACACACACACACACACACACACACACACACACACACACACACACACACACACACACACACACACACACACACACACACACACACACACACACACACACACACACACACACACACACACACACACACACACACACACACACACACACACACACACACACACATACTAGCAAGCTTGCTTGAGCGCCGAAGGCGCGTCTAGTGGGATCCACTACGTTCTGTGGATAGGCAATGCATCCCCCACTCGTTACGAGGTTGGACGGGAGGGATCACAATCCAACACACGTCGCAGGCTGGGTGTTGGCCCCCCTTTGGTTGGGTTCCCCTCCCTCTCTCTCCCTGGTTGGGTTCCCCTCCCTCTCTCTCCCTGGTTGGGTTCCCCCAATGTCGTTTTGCAGGCGCGGGCCCTGGCCGCCGGGGCCCGATTGACGTGCGCGAACGTCGGAGCAGCGGATGGAACTGCCTGCTGCGGACGCGGCGAGCGGCGGAGGTGCAGCGACAGGCTCGGCCTCTGGCGGGCACCCTTCGGGCTTTCCGTGACGATAGACGCCAGAGGGTGATGCCGCCCGGACCCCAGGGGATGCATCGCACAGAGGTCCCTTTGGTTGGGTTCCCCTCCCTCTCTCTTCTTGTGCCATTTTCGGCCCTTTCTAGCTTGCCTGTTTCCGTTTCCTTTTGTTGCCCTGCATCCCGCAGTTGCTGCGAGGACGTGCACCCGCTGGAGAACGCCAGCGCGAAGCAACCGGCCAGTGTCGTGGCCAGTGGAGCTGAGACCTCCAGAGACGTCGACAAGTCCATAGAACGGAGTAAGGATCCCATACTAGCAAGCTTGCTTGAGCGCCGAAGGCGCGTCTAGTGGGATCCACTACGTTCTGTGGATAGGCAATGCATCCCCCACTCGTTACGAGGTTGGACGGGAGGGATCACAATCCAACACACGTCGCAGGCTGGGTGTTGGCCCCCCTTTGGTTCCCCTCCCTCTCTCTTCTTGTGCCATTTTCGGCCCTTTCTAGCTTGCCTGTTTCCGTTTCCTTTTGTTGCCCTGCATCCCGCAGTTGCTGCGAGGACGTGCACCCGCTGGAGAACGCCAGCGCGAAGCAACCGGCCAGTGTCGTGGCCAGTGGAGCTGAGACCTCCAGAGACGTCGACAAGTCCATAGAACGGAGTAAGGATCCCACACACACACACACACACACACACACACACACACACACACACACACACACACACACACACACACACACACACACACACACACACACACACACACACACACACACAACACACACACACAACACACACACACACACACACACACACACACACACACACACACACACACACACACACACACACACACACACACACACACACACACACACACACACACACACACACACACACACACACACACACACACACACACACACACACACACACACAACACACACACACACACACACACACACACACACACACACAACACACACACACACACACACACACACACACACACACACACACACACACACACACACACACACACACACACACACACACACACACACACACACACACACCACACACACACACACACACACACACACACACACACACACACACACACACACACACACACACACACACCACACACACACACACACACACACACACACACACACACACACACACACACACACACACACACACACACACACACACACACACACACACACACACACACACACACACACACACACACACACACACACACACACACACACACACACACACACACACACACACACATACTAGCAAGCTTGCTTGAGCGCCGAAGGCGCGTCTAGTGGAATCCCATTTCCGTTTCCACCATTTGACGTACGCGATGCCTCCTATTTCCACTCTCTAAGAGGTTGGACAGGGGTAGTATTACGCAAACATCCAGGCCGTTTCCCTCTCCGCTGTTTGTACTCCCCCTTCCCCCTTTCCCGTGTGCCGCCCACGCGGCCCTCTTCTCCTTGTATTGCCGGCCGGCCGCTTTTCCTCGATAACGGTGCTTTATCCTTTTCCCGCCTTTTAGTCCTGAGTTCTCCCTGCGAACCATGCCACAGCGGTCCAGAAGCTCGAAGGACCAGAAACGGAAAGAAAGGGATTCCACACACACACACATACACACACACACACACACACACACACACGCACTGTGTCGAATTGCGCGCCCGGCGACACTCGCGGAGGCTATTCCCCGTGACGGCTTTCATTGACTGATTTTCTTAGCGCTTTTTTCTTTCTTTCTCTTTGAAATTTTTTTTTACCGGACATGAAATGTTGGAGGAAACGAGAAGCTCGTCGCCGGATGCCGTGACGTTTCACTCGCGTCCTGAACCCAGCTTTGCGTAAAAACGATCACGGGGCACCGCGTTCAACGAAAACAACTCTCTCTTCCTATCGTCATCATCACCACTTGTTTTGTATCAGCCGCGGTTGTGCGTGTCGTAATTTAGTTCCCAGTGCAAAAACGCGAAAATGAGTGCAGGTCGTTATCCCTGCACCTGGCATCGGTTCACTCTGTGAAGAAAAAATCACTGACGCAAGATTGACACGGCTACGACCAGGAACAGTCGTGTGCCTGAGAGAGAGAGAGAGAGAGTGAGAGCTTCGGTACAGGAACTCCTGCAAGGGAGAGGAGGGAAGAGACACAGCGTTTCCAGGAACGACAGGTGGGGGGGTGGTATTTACCACGGTGCGCGCGAAAGCGCCGGGCGCTGGAATGCAGATCCATGTGACACAAGCCGCGGTTACTCTGGACAAAGTTGCGGAGGTGTGTCAGCTCCGCCGAAACGACGCTTGACCAAAACGCCTCCAGAACCCACCCATAAACGGTCTGCAAACCCCCAGATACCCTGAACGAATACCCCTGAGCGTTATATTGCAGTTGTGAAATGCTTCTCGCCCTCCAGCCTCCTTCCCAAATAAACACCGGGCGGCTCCTCCGAGTGCTACTTTCCCTTCCAAGTTTTTTCGTGTTACCGAACGAACAACCGGGGAAGTGGTTGACGTACTACGACAGCTACCTCCCCCCGTTTTCCTGCCAATGGTACCCCGAAACCCCCGTATTGCGTGGTTCCTGCGTATCAGTCGATCTTTGAGTGCGTGAGCCCCTCCGAAGAAAGGTCCATCACAGGCTACATAGCCCGGGTCACTGGGTCGCGTCCCCCTCCTTCTCTTGCGTAGTTTGTGCGGTGTTCTGTACTTTTCGTTACTTCGGGTTTGGGGGGTACCGGTCAAGGTTCAAACTTGTTGTCGGACCTTTTTCTGTCGCAGGAGCACCGTGTGCTGTTTGATTGCTGTATCTGCACGGGCATACAGCCCACGTGCCGGTCAGACCGATTCAAAGAGGCATGTTGACCCGGGGCGTCCTGAAAGGACTCGCTACTGAGATGCTGCTCCCCCCCGAAAAACCAAAAAAGGCTGCGTGCAAACGCAGCCCAGAACGCTTTCGGGCGCAAGATATCCGGCAAGTGAAGCTAGAACGCGTGGGCCTCGGGCGTGGGGGGGCGAAGGGGGGGTTTTGCAAAAAACGTGCTTGGGATGGATTTGTGCTCAACACCGCACTGGTCCCGTTTGCGCCGTGGTTTCGGTCCTTTAAGCCACGGACACATAAGGCGGACTGTCACCAGAGCGGAACCTGAGTGTCTGCGGACAGGACTGCGGTGTGAGTCTGGTTTTGGCAGGCGGCTGTTCGCAGGTCGTCACAGCCAGGACCACCCGTGCTATCAGAGCACAGGCGAATCTGTCACGGGGAGCAGGTCCCTATAACCGTGTCTGAGCAATCAGTTAAAAAAACTCAGGGCCCCCGCCCTGACTGCGACTCTCTAGGCAGCACTGACTAAAGCGAAGAGGGATTGGAAGTGCACGTGCTTGGAATGCTCAACACCCGCACGTCCTTCAAGCCACGGACGTATTCAAGGGCGCGGCTGAGTGTCTGAGGACAGCGGAGTGAGTCTAATTTGTCAATTTGTCAAGCGGTTGTTTGTAGTTCGTCACAGCTAGGACCACCCATGCTGCGAGGTCACAGGCAGAAATTCGTCATGGGGAGGAGGCCGCCTGCACCGTGTCTGAGCAATCAGATAAGAACCCAGGCACCCGCCTCACTTCTGACGGTCGCAAGCGGCTCCGCGTCTTTCTTGCTCCGCTGCAACAGGCTTCGGGACACCTTCGTTAAACCGGTCTTTGTGGTTCCTTCTAGCCGACACCTAAACGGCGAAAAGGAGGACCCACGAGGCGCAACCGAGGAAGCCTGCCATTGCCCATGCGCCGCGAAGACAACCGATGAACCTGGACGAGCAGTCGAAGGAGACCAAGCGCGCGCCTGCTCTTGCATGATGTTTGCTCACATGTACACATGCAAGTGCACATCGAGGTCCTCGTTCTGATGCCGGGAGAGCCCCAGCGGGCTCCGCGGGGGGTCTGTGAACTCGTTCGCCTCGCGGGTGGCGGAGTGCCTCCCGGCGACCATCTCTGGCAGCTGCTCGATGATGTCAGCGATCGCGGACGCGGCGCGCGACTTGCCGGTCGACTGCCTGGCCCCGTGCGCCCGGGGTCGGATGCCCGACAGCCTGCCGATGGACGGCGGGTGGCTCGCGCTGGTTTCCCCGGCTTCGGAGAACCGTGCGGACTCCCGCCCGGACCCGGACACCATCGACGCCGAGTCGTCGGCGTTGATCGCGCCCTCCAGCGACTCCATCTCGGAGAGCTGCCGCTCGCGGACGAGCAGATCCTCCTCCCACCGCTCGAGCGCCTTTCTGTGCTGCCACAGCTTCTTCTCCCGCGGGCTGAGATACTCCGGCGGCTGCTCCGGGCCTCGGTCGTCCTCCCCGTCCATCTCTCCTATCTCGAGGTACAACGCAGTCCCGTTCCCTTTCCGCCACGCGTCAACCTCCTCGTCCAAGTCTCCCGGGTGCACAATCGGCTTCCCGTTGACCCGCAGCAGCCGGCCTCTCGGCACCCCGCACCGGCTGGCCGCGGAGTACGGGAGTACCCGGTCCAGCTTAATCGCGCCGTTATCGTGCTCGGAGTAATCAAGCCCGAGCATCTCGCCAGGGTACTCCAACGACACCGTGTACGCCTCCCCCCTGGGCAAGTTGAGAGCCGACGTCGGCGACCGGGCGCCGCGGCTGCTCTGCTTGCTTCTGGGGTGCGCCCCGGGGGACGGCGGCGCCGAGGACGTGGGCGACACCACGACTTCCTTGAGGCGGGGCGCCGGCGAAGAATGGTGCGCAGCGGGCGGAAGCCCGGGCGACCGCGCGGGGGAGTGCGCGGGGGAAGGGAGCTGCTGGTACTGGTGGGAGGACGGCGCTGGGGCATGGCCGGAGCGCTGCGTCGCCGCCGCCGGCGGCGGCGGCAGCGGCGAAGGGCTGCCGTAGTACGGCTGGTGCGACGGCGGCGCTGCCGGCGGCGCCGGCGGCGGGATGAACCCGCCGAGCTGCGAGCCGCGCTGCTGCAGCTGCTGCTGCGGCGGCGGGGGCGGGTACAGCTGCTGCTGCTGCTGCTGCTGCTGCAGCGGGGCAACCCGCCGGAGGGCGCGGTCGTGGATGGTCTGGCGGAGCTTGACGGCGGGGGAGACGAGGCGGTCGCTTTTTTCGAGCCGCGCGATGTGCCCCAAGTCACCGGAGTTCTCGTTGCACGAGATCAGCAGCGGCTGCCCCGGCACGTTCTTGCCGTGCAGCTCGCCGACCGCCGCGCAGAACTCCTTCGCGTGGTGCCACGAGGAGTCGCCGCCGTTGAGCGGGTCGTAGTCGAAGTACACGAACAAATCGTGCTCGGGCGGCTTCGACTTCACCAGCACCTGGATCACTTTTGTGACCGGATGGCGGCTGGCGCTGACGGAGAGGAGCTCGTCGTACCGCAGAAAGCGGCGGACGATCATGTCGCGGTCCTGGCGGCAGAGGATGAAGCCCTCGGCGCCGACGACGAGCACGCGGCGCTGCGTCGTCCGCTTGCCGCCGACCTTGTTCACCGCGCGGACGAAGGCCACGCCGCTGCTGCAGTAGCGCCGCAGCTGCGGCGGGACTTGCCCTGGCATCGGCGACGCGCCGTAGTACGAGTCGAACCCGCCAGACTGCGCCGACGGCATCATCGTGGCACGGGGGGGGAAACCCTCCGGCTTTCGTGTGCCGGGTGAGAAGGAAGCCTCAGGGTCTCGTGTTCAGGGGAGAAGAAAGCCTCAGGGTACCGTGTTCAGGCGAGAAGAAAGCCTCAGGGTACCGTGTTCAGGCGAGAAGAAAGCCTCAGGGTACCGTGTTCAGGCGAGAAGAAAGCCTCAGGGTACCGTGTTCAGGCGAGAAGAAAGACTCAGGGTACCGTGTTGAGGCGAGAAGAAAGCCCCAGGGTACCGAGTTCCGGCGAGAAGAAAGCCTCAGGGTACCGTGTTCAGGCGAGAAGAAAGCCTCAGGGTGCCGCGTTCGGGCGAAAGAAACCCTCAGGATGCCACGTTCGGCCAGAAGAAAACCTCAGAGTTTTCGTGTTCAGGCGAGAAGGAAGTCTCAGGGTACCGTGTTCGGGAGAGAAACCCTCAGGGTAAAGAAGCCCGCAGGTTCGTGACACACGCGGGAAAACCCCCACGAAACCCTCAGGGTACCGTGTGAGGCGAGAAGAAACCTAGGGTCTCGTGTTCAGGCGAGAAGAAAACCTCAGGGTACCGTGTTCAGGCGAGAAGAAAGCCTCAGGGTACCGTGTTCAGGCGAGAAGAAAGCCTCAGGGTACCGTGTTCAGGCGAGAAGAAAGCCTCAGGGTATCGCGTAGAAGAGACCCTCAGGTTTCCGTGTTCGGGCGAGAATCCTGCGGACGTGCACCGCAGAACGCCCGCGTAGTGGGGCCCTCCGCGGAGTGCGGGGCGGTTTCTGTGTACGTAATCACTACAGCGCAGCGAAGACGATTCCAAAAGGAGAAAGCTCAACCCAGGGCGTAAGTTCTACCTGGGGCGGATGCGAGTTGTTGCCTGCTAAGAAGACACGCGGGAAGTCGGCTGAACCGGGAGCTTCCGGAGAAGGTGTACGGTCGGTTCGTTTTGCGGGATAATGAAACCTCGGGGGGACGAAAGACTGCGTGATTTCCCGGTTCAAGAAACAACCGGTGCGTGTTGTGTGGGGAGGGGGTGGAAAAAACTCCCCCACACGCACACACGAATAGCCAGAACCGCAAGGAAAGGCGATCTGCTGCGAACGGTTGTAGGGGCCCAACGCTAGCGGGAGCAGCGGGTGTGAGGAATGATACACAACACGCGACGGTCAAGTCGTGTGCGCAGCTTTCCTGCGGTGGTGCCGTGGACTACCGTGGCTGCAACGGGGAAGGGTTCGATTCTGGGACAGCCCGTCCCACTAGCTAGGGTATGCTGCGTTGCGTTGCTCAACGTGCCGCCAAAGGTATTGCGTCGCTCAATGTGCCGCCAAAGCTATCGCGTCGCTCAATGTGCCGCCAAAGGTATCGCGTTGCTCAACGTGTCGCCCAACGGTATTGCGTTGCTCAACGTGCCGCCAAAGGTATTGCGTTGCTCAACGTGCCGCCAAAAGGTATTGCCCAATGCGCCGCCAGAATGTATGTGCTGGGTAAGCGGGGGGCAGCGCCCCCTTATAATCGCCCAGCAAAACGCTCAAGCGGCACGCGGTTTTCGCGGGGAGGGGGTTGTGTGTCTCGTCGTTGTTGCTTCTGTTTTTTTTTTTTTTTTTTTTGTGTTGTGGGCGTTGGAACGCTTGCCGGTTGCCCGGACAGACCTTCCTTGTTGATTGCGCCTCCTCTTCTTTTCCCAGTTTGTTTCGGCGGACAGCCTTCTTCGTTCTATGTGTTGCCGCCGATCAACCGAGGTTGATGAGAGTTATCCTTCTCCCCGCTGTGTGTTATTACTTACTTCTGTTGTGTTTTGTTTTAGCTTTTTTTTTTGTTTTTACTCGGATAAACCCCTCAGGGTTTGACGGAGGGACGGATGGAGAGAGGTGGGGAGGGGTGACGTTTCTTTGCTTTTGCACGGAATGCACGGAATAAAAGGCCGCCCTTCCTTTTTGCTGTGTCCCTCTCCGCCTGCGTTGGGTTGGATGTTGATTTTCCGAGGGTCCAACAACGGTCTCACATCGATAATAGGCTTGCCTACAAAAAAAAATGGGAGATCGCACCAAGGCACGCAAACAGGTTGCGTGGTTCGTTAAAACAGCATCGTCGACTTGGAAACAGACGACGCTAAACCTGTCACACGCTTGATGTCTCGTAGCAACTTTGATCTCTCATCGGCAATAGGCTTGCTTACAAAACATGTGGGATCGCACCAAGGCACACAGAACACATCTGAAACGTGTAGCGGTGCTGGTTACATGCAATCCCTGGTGGTTGATGTCGCGTGGTTCGTTAAAAAAGCATCGTCGACTTGGAAACAGACGACGCTAAACCTGTCGCACGCTTGATGTCTGATAGCAACTTTGATCTCTCATCGGCAATAGGCTTGCTTAAAAAACATGTGGGATCGCACCAAGGCACGCAGAACACATCTGGAACGTGTAGCGGTGCTGGTTACATGCAGTCCCTGGTGGTTGATGTCGCGTGGTTCGTTAAAAAAGCATCGTCGACTTGGAAACAGACGACGCTAAACCTGTCGCACGCTTGATGTCTGATAGCAACTTTGATCTCTCATCGGCAATAGGCTTGCTTACAAAACATGTGGGATCGCACCAAGGCACGCAGAACACATCTGGAACGTGTAGCGGTGCTGGTTACATGCAGTCCCTGGTGGTTGATGTCGCGTGGTTCGTTAAAAAAGCATCGTCGACTTGGAAACAGACGACGCTAAACCTGTCGCACGCTTGATGTCTGATAGCAACTTTGATCTCTCATCGGCAATAGGCTTGCTTACAAAACATGTGGGATCGCACCAAGGCACGCAGAACACATCTGGAACGTGTAGCGGTGCTGGTTACATGCAGTCCCTGGTGGTTGATGTCGCGTGGTTCGTTAAAAAAGCATCGTCGACTTGGAAACAGACGACGCTAAACCTGTCGCACGCTTGATGTCTGATAGCAACTTTGATCTCTCATCGGCAATAGGCTTGCTTACAAAACATGTGGGATCGCACCAAGGCACGCAGAACACATCTGGAACGTGTAGCGGTGCTGGTTACATGCAGTCCCTGGTGGTTGATGTCGCGTGGTTCGTTAAAAAAGCATCGTCGACTTGGAAACAGACGACGCTAAACCTGTCGCACGCTTGATGTCTCGTAGCAACTTTGATCTCTCATCGGCAATAGGCTTGCTTACAAAACATGTGGGATCGCACCAAGGCACGCAGAACACATCTGAAACGTGTAGGGTTACATGCAATCCCTGGTGGTTGATGTCGCGTGGTTCGTTAAAAAAGCATCGTCGACTTGGAAACAGACGACGCTAAACCTGTCGCACGCTTGATGCCTCGTAGCAACTTTGATCTCTCATCGGCAATAGGCTTGCTTACAAAACATGTGGGATCGCACCAAGGCACGCAGAACACATCTGAAACGTGTAGGGTTACATGCAATCCCTGGTGGTTGATGTCGCGTGGTTCGTTAAAAAAGCATCGTCGACTTGGAAACAGACGACGCTAAACCTGTCGCACGCTTGATGTCTGGTAGCAACTTTGATCTCTCATCGGCAAGAGGCTTGCTTACAAAACATGTGGGATCGCACCAAGGCACGCAGAACACATCTGGAACGTGTAGCGGTGCTGGTTACATGCAGTCCCTGGTGGTTGATGTTGCGTGGTTCGTTAAAACAGCATCGTCGACTTGGAAACAGACGACGCTAAACCTGTCGCACGCTTGATGTCTGGTAGCAACTTTGATCTCTCATAGGGTGTCGGTTCATCTTGACAGCAGGGGTTCTCCCCAGAACCTATGTCGTTCTCAGCCCGTGGGGCACTTCTGGTAAGCAGATCTGGCGATGCGGGATGAACCGAGAGCTGATTGAAGTTGTGCTGACTTAAGGTGTCCGAGTGATCGCTCATCAGAACCCACAAAGGGTGTCGGTTCACCTTGACAGCAGGGGTTCTCCCCAGAACCTATGTCGTTCTCAGCCAACGGGGGGCACTTCTGAAAAGCAGATCTGGCGATGCGGGATGAACCGAGAGCTGATTGAAGGTGTGCTGACTTAAGGTGTCCGAGTGATCGCTCATCAAAACCCACAAAGGGTGTCGGTTCACCTTGACAGCAGGGGTTCTCCCCAGAACCTATGTCGTTCTCAGCCAACGGGGGGCACTTCTGGTAGGCAGATCTGGCGATGCGGGATGAACCGAGAGCTGATTCAAGGTGTGCTGACTTAAGGTGTCCGAGTGATCGCTCATCAGAACCCGCAAAGGGTGTCGGTTCACCTTGACAGCAGGGGTGGTGTCCGAGTGATCGCTCATCAGAACCCACAAAGGGTGTCGGTTCACCTTGACAGCAGGGGTTCTCCCCAGAACCTATGTCGTTCTCAGCCAACGGGGGGCACTTCTGGTAGGCAGATCTGGCGATGCGGGATGAACCGAGAGCTGATTCAAGGTGTGCTGACTTAAGGTGTCCGAGTGATCGCTCATCAGAACCCGCAAAGGGTGTCGGTTCACCTTGACAGCAGGGGTGGTGTCCGAGTGATCGCTCATCAGAACCCACAAAGGGTGTCGGTTCACCTTGACAGCAGGGGTTCTCCCCAGAACCTATGTCGTTCTCAGCCAACGGGGGGCACTTCTGGAAAGCAGATCTGGCGATGCGGGTTGAAGTTGTGCTGACTGAAGGTGTCCGAGTGATCGCTCATCAGAACCCACAAAGGGTGTCGGTTCACCTTGACAGCAGGGGTTCTCCCCAGAACCTATGTCGTTCTCAGCCAACGGGGGGCACTTCTGGAAAGCAGATCTGGCGATGCGGGATGAACCGAGAGCTGATTGAAGGTGTGCTGACTTAAGGTGTCCGAGTGATCGCTCACCAGAACCCACAAAGGTTGTCGGTTCACCTTGACAGCACGACGGTGACGGCGGCGATGGAACTCGGCATCCGATGACGAGTATGTAACAACTCACTCACCCGCCGAATGCACCGGCCCCCAAAAATGGATGATGCTCCAGCGATCCACCCATAGTAGGCCGCGTTCTGGTATCACAAAGCCAGGCGCGTGCGAGAGTGCGCGGTGCAGCCGACCAAGTAAATGGCAGGGGCAGAAGAAGAAAAAAAAAAGGAACGGCCACCTCCCAATGGTGCTCGTGTTCTCTTTTATTCGTTTTCCCTTTTTTAGAACCAAAAACGTGCAATGAACATACAGGAGGAGAAGTCTCCTCGGAGGAGGGAAGTGGCGGGGGGGGGAAAGTGGGAGCGGTTCGAGCTCCTTTGTACTAAATGCTTGCTTTCTGTTTTTTTTTCTGAGACGGCCAGGATGCGAGTAAACAACCTACAACAGCAAGAGAGAGAGAGAACACATAGAACAAGTCTATGGGTGTGGTTGTCACGCCTTAGCAGTCCCAGGGCCTCTCCCCACCCACCTGTATGCGTTCTCGCTGTCATCGCTACCGCGCTGACAATTCCGAGAGCGAGAGAGAGAGAGAGAGATTTTCATGCGGCGATCAAGAGTAAAAGACGGCTTCAAGAAGGCGAGTGTCAAGCGTACCACAAAGCAAAGCAAGTACAGGCGTAAACAGCCATGTAAGCTGTGTGCTTGAATTCCATGTACATCAAAAACAACAGGTATAGGAACAACCCGGCTAGCAGTGTGTTTTACATGGCCAGAAGACCTGAAAAAACGACTTTCTCTATTCTGTTGCTAAAACTATTTTGAGCCGGTCCATCCCCTCTTGATAGACCGTGATACACCGAAGAATACAGCACCGGGCAATTCGATGCAGCTCTAGGGGACTCGGGACGGACCTGATAGACCGTGGTGGACCGTGATTCACTGTGATAAACAGCGGCAGGCACTTCGATGCAGTTTCAAGAGATAGGGACGGACCGGCTCAATGCGGTAGTGTCATTCATACTCATTCTAATCGACATCTCTCATTCTTGAACCGCGAACAATTCTGTAAAAAAAGAGGACAAGCCCACTACCCGTTTTCACTAGCACCAGGCCCGTGGGTATTCCCTACTGGCAAGGGTCTCAGCGTTTCCCCCCATTTCTCCCTTGTGGGGGCCAGAAAGGGAAAACTGGGAGGACCCGACAAAGCGGTTGTTTCAAGGATTAACTAGGTGTTTAATTCAGCTAATCCCGAGCGAAGCCCCGGCAGGAGCGCGGATCTCCACCGAACAGGATCAGTCATTTGTTTTTGGCTGACTGATGCGGTAGCCAGGAGGACCGATCTCCCCAACTGAGGCAGTCAGCTCGTTCCCAAGGTACCAGCAAGTCAGCTAAGGAGAGCTAACCGTGAATGATCCTTTGGTTGGTGTGACATGAATTCAACGGATGTTATTGTTGGCGGATGCGTTCCATCTGCTGTGACGTAGACACGGAGTGTGCATAGTGCGTTGCACAGGGTAGTCGAAGGCCTGACAATCACACTAATGCAACAAATTTACCTATTATTGGCGGATGGAGAAGGAACCACGGCTCCGGTGACTCTCTCCAAGGAGGCAATTTAATCTGTTGCTGATAGGCGGCTGTTCGTAGCTCGTCGGTCGAACACGCATACGGCGAGAACGCCGACAAATCCGTCTCGGGAAGAAGGCCCTACATAGTTGTCGGCTGCAGTCTGACAGCTCGAGAAAGGGGCGCGCAGGCTGGGCAGAGCGCAAGACAGGACGGACCGACTCGAATCAAAAAGAGGCCATCATCGCAAGTAGTAGTAGTGGTAGTAGTTTGAACTTGTTATGCAGCAACAATCTGTGACGATGGACTTCAAACCCGGTATCGCAAGTAGTAGTACGTGCCGTCCTAATCCGGGAACAAGTCAAGGAGAAGAACGGAGCAATCTTTTTTTACAAACAAGCGAGTGACTTAAGGTAGCCGCTTGAACGGCGCCAATCCGAGCGCACACAGCAGCAGTGACGCGTCGGCAGTATTTGCACTTCAGGATGGGGCTGCCGTCATGAGCGTCGACGGCTAGCGAGTGTCGGCAGAGGGTGCAGTGGTCGGAGCAAGCTTGAACGTGGCAGGTCGGTGATGAACAAATGAGTTGGTCATCATCGCAAAAGCAAAACCGTACACCGCGAGAGTAGGAGAAAGTAGAAAGGGAAACTAGAGTTTTCGTTGACCGCCGCCACACGATCATAAAGCAAGCAAAGGATTTTCGTTGACCGCACTATCCTGAGCCCAAGTCCTGGACGTGGTTTCAGGTGGCAAAACTCGGCAAATGATCATGATCAGAAGGTCCTACTTGGGCGGTTCAGTTTCCTCACACATTGCATGTGGCTAAAAAATAAATAAGCTGCTTCGCGCGTTTTGCGCAAAAAATAAGGGGACAGATAAATAAACAAACAGCTGGAGCTAGGAGGGTCTCTTGAAAAGAGAAGGGGGAAAAAACCGTGCAACGAGGGGCAAGGAAGCGGAAGCTCCGTAGTCGCCGCTCGCACTCTATTCCTTTCTATTGGTTGGGTGGAACAGGGAGAGCCGCAGCTCTTGACAGAAAATACTCGAGGGACTGCCTTGTGCTCATTTCGAAGGAGGCTAGAGGGGGAGAAAACAATACAACTACAAAGTGGGTCTTTTTTGTTGAACGCTTACGCCCGCCACTAAACCCAGATTTACCTGTGTTTCGTGTGGGCTACAGCACATTTACCTCCTTTGATCTATCGCAACTGGCAGTCTCCTCAAGCATTTCCTACAAAGCAGGTGCTTATACAATAGAAAAATACTCGGCGTAGCTGCTTCGACTCCGAATGGAAGGGAAGTAATATAGAGGTAAGGGGCAAATACAATACAATCACAATCTGATTTGTTCTTCGCTTACACCACCGTGTGTTGCTTTCTCACCCAGGACTTTGACCTGTTGTGTTTGTGTGATTTGTCGTTTAGGGGTAGACCCGCATGACCTCACGTCCGTTCAACACGTGGTTCGGTAGTTACAGCACTTGGGATCCCTTCTGTTCTTTGTCGGGCAGCATCGTCGAGCATTTCCTTTCAAGCTGGCGCTTATGTAAAAAACTACGCTCTCGAAGGAGGCAATGTTACAGGCAACCGCAAACTAAAGCGGACGACAATCCGCGTCGGGACGGGTGGGGAAACAACGCGATCAACGTTCTTCTGTTGATTCCGGGTTATATCTGACAAGTCTTACCTCCATTGTACCATACTGGGCCGTGCCCGAATCATCCAACTCAATTCAACTCCGGTGGCCTTAAAACCGCGGGGTCGAGGTGGATGCAATTGACCGCTAGCAATAGCAGCGGTGTGTGGATGAAAGAGGTCAATCGAGTGATAGCACACAACTCCAAGTCGCGGCGCAAGCCCGCAAGAGCTTCTGCCCTGTCAGCTTATGACGGTAGTGTAGTGGACTACCGTGGCTGTAACGGGGGTGAGCGGGAATTAGGGTTCGATTCCGGAGAGGGAGCCTGAGAAACGGCCCCGAGAAGGCCCGACAACTATTTGTTGTTGTTGTTGTGGTTGTGGGGATTCGAATCGGAGTTGCGCGCAAGCACGGCCAATGGCAGCACGTGCTCAGTGCCGCTGCTCAGGGTAGTTGAAGGCCTTGTCAGAAGTCCCGAGGGACGATAGTACTACTGCATTCCCTCACTAAAACTATTTTGAGCCGGTCCATCCCCTCTTGATAGACCGTGATAGACCGAAGAATACAGCACCGGGCAATTCGATGCAGCTCTAGGGGACTCGGGATGGGGACCGTGGTTCACTGTGATAAACAGCGGCAGGCACTTCGATGCAGGTTCAAGAGATAGGGACGGACCGGCTCATATTTGACTTCCGGCTCCTTCCGGATGAGCCGCCGAAGTGGCCGTATGGGGACGATGCGGGCGCCGAAGGGCTGGCTGCCGGCGTTGCGGTGGACGGGGACACCGGCGAGGTCGCGTTTTTTGGCATTTGAACCCGACGAAACAACACAATTGCGCCGTAGTTTTGACCTTTTTGGCGTGAATCTATGGTGCCAACCCGGGTTTGCGGGTTTGCGTAGCATCACCTAGGAGGTGCTACGTGCTGCATACCTAGGTACGTGGTGTACACGTATGCATACATGCACGTGTACACTCTACAACTAGAGATATGCTACTATGCATAGCGTGTCGAACATCAAGGTGGCCGTCGACTTCGAGTCTACACCGGACACGGCATCCCGGTTCTCTTTGAGCTTCGTCTGAGGCGTCGTTGCGCGGGTTCAAGGGACCAACCAAGGGGGTGCCAGGGTCGTACGTACTCCTACGTCAGAGGTGAAATTCTTAGATCGTAGGAAGACGAACTACTGCGAGAGGCATTCGACGGGAATGTCTTCAGTAATCAAGAACGAGAATCGTGGTATTTGCATTGTGTTGCGGGGTCCTTTAAGCCACGGCATCACATCACCGCGGAGCTTGTCTGCTGTGCAGGCAGGACAGCGGTGCGAGCCTGAGAATACTTGAGCCAGGCAACGACAACAGAATTCGTATCTGCGCGTCCGTCATATCGCGACCCCTGCCAGGAGAACGGTACTGACTTCGGCGACAAAAAGATTCCACGCACGATTTTCTTGGATTGGTGGGAGTGCCCTTTGTGGGGGGGTCGTAGTGAGCTACGAACCGATGCGGGACAGAAGTGAAACTGGCAACCACGTGACGGAACAGAGTACCGTCGGCACGTGCAGCAGGCGGAGAGAATCAAGCGCCACGGGAACGCAAAGGACAGAGTCCGAGCAAGCTCGTCAGTGGCAGCTTTGAGGCGAGCAATTACACCTTGCCTTACGACCGACTGACCCATGTCCAACTGCTGTTCTCCACTTCGGCCTTCACTGTTTTCCGACTGACCCATGTCCAGTTGCTGTACACGGAAACCTTCTCCACTTCGGCCTTCAATGTTTTCCGCCTTACGACATGTCCAATTGCTGTTGACACGGAAATACTCTCCACTTCGGCCTTCAATGTTTTCCATTGCACATTCGCCACTACTTGCATTGTGGCATTCCGTTCGCCAAGAGCGCGCGCCGTCGACAGACTAAGCAACCGTGAAGAAGGAGAGCATCGTCAGCAACATGCGGACCCACTGGCGCTGGGAACCGACAGGCTTTCGGCTCTGCCGCGGCGGAACACCTGTCCATCTCATCACGCCAAGTACACGTACGTGCTCCTGGACTCGCTGGACCTGTGGGAGGATTTGTCTTTCATTGGAACTGGCTCAAAGCCTCGATACACGCACGGGCAATACACCTTGCACACGAGACGGGTGGCGGTCCGACGTCGAGCACTTCGCGCCGCTGTCCCGGCGGGAAATGACCACTTGTCGACAAGTTACGACATTGCACGTTCCAAGTGGATTTCGCATAGCAATTGTCATTGCGGGATATGACGACTTCGAGAAATCCACTTAGACCATCCGTGTCGTAACTTGTCGACTTGTTGTTATGCGGGAAATGAATACTTGTCGACAAGTTACGACATGGCATGTTCCAAGTGGATTTCTATGCGGGCTGGATTGGATTTCTGCTACGTGGCAGGTACCAGGGAAAGCTACACGGGAGCCAAGCTTCACGTGTTCGGCGGTACTGCAGAGCCACGGGCCTACGGGTCAAGTGGCTACCGATTTCCCACACTAAAGCACCAAGGCGTGGCGCACCTTGGGGCTTGGCGCTTGCGCTGAACACAACCTCGTCGAGACAGTCAGCCTCAGGGCAGAGCGGACGGGGTTGTAGCACTGCCTCCGACTCAAGCTTTGCCAGCTGTGGTTGACCGTCACGTTCCTGGACCAGGAGCGGCCTTCTGCTTCCTTTCTTTCCTTGCGAGGCAGGGGGGATTGGGCATGGGTGAGGAGAGGAAAGACGCACCGTTCAATGTACTCTCTTTCGATGAGAGACTCTAGGGGGGATTGGACATGGGTGAGGAGAGGAAAGACGCACCGTTCAATGTACTCTCTTTCGATGAGAGACTCTATCCGCTTCTTGACGTCATCGGGCGAAGGGCAGAAGCGGGAGTTCACCAAGTTGACGACTTCGACCATCAGGTTGCTGTGCGTGACGCTCTTGCGCGCCTTCATGATGCGCACGATGACGGCGTCCAGCTGCCATTTTCGGTCCTCCTCCACCTTCGCCCGGGTGTCCTTCACTTGCTCTTCGTTCTCCTTCAGCACCGCCTGCGACACCTTGAACTTGACGTGCTTCGACGAGAAGTTCGGCTCCAGCGCAAACACCGTCGTTGGCTTGAACTCCTTGTCTGTCGTGCCTTCCTGCTGCACCTTACTCAGCACTCGTTGGTGCACTTTGGTCGGGATTGTCAACGAGAGTAGCTGCCGCTTCAGCTCCTGTGATTGGGTAAGTATTGACGTTCATTGCTTTAGGTACACCCCGGACCATGGGTCTAAATAACGATCCGGGCCCGGCGTCCGGCGTCACGTTATTATTAGAGTGAAAGGTATTTTTCTGGGTGTGTGGGTGACCATTTGTACTTGAAGGTTTCCGAAACCCTGCAAAGTGTCGCCAATTTTTCTCTTTCTTGGGGTCCATTACATTGATGTACCGGGGGTTTCCGTCAGATTTGGCCCGTTACATTGATCATCTGAATTTGATGACAGTAGTTACAGTGGTTCACACTGACGGCCACTGACTGGGTGTAAGTTACTGTAACCAGCCACGGGTAAAACCCCCTTTTTTTGGGGGGGAAAATGTTTCTTGGGTTTGAAGAGCGCGTGGTGCTTGCACCACGCGCTCTTCACGGGGGGAAAAACTTAGTTTAATGTTGGGGTGGGGTGGCGTTCGGCGTCGCCGTATTTAGACCCATGCCCCGGACACCCACTCCGGATTGCGGAGTGGTTTTGCGGTCGTTTGTGCGGTCGGCCTCACTCCCTCAATGCGGGAGTGGGATCTTCTCAATGAGGCCCTCAATGCGGGAGTGGGACCCCCTCAATGAGGGAGTGGGACCCCCTCAATGAGGGAGTGGGACCCCCTCAATGAGGGAGTGGGACCCCCTCAATGAGGGAGTGGGACCCCCTCAATGAGGGAGTGAGACCCCCTCAATGCGGGAGTGGGACCCCCTCAATGAGGGAGTGAGACCCCCTCAATGCGGGATCGTGGGACCCCCTCAATGAGGGAGTGGGATCCCCTCAATGAGGGAGTGGGACCCCCTCAATGCGGGAGTGAGACCCCCTCAATGAGGGAGTGGGACCCCCTCAATGCGGGAGTGGGACCCCCTCAATGCGGGAGTGAGACCCCCTCAATGCGGGAGTGGGACCCCCTCAATGCGGGAGTGGGACCCCCTCAATGCGGGAGTGGGACCCCCTCAATGCGGGAGTGGGACCCTCAGGGAGTGGGACCCTCAATGCGGGAGTGGGACCTTCAATGCGGGAGTGGCCATTCCCGCACTTTCTCACTTCCGCATTGACTTAGTATATGGCTGCTGAAGTCCAGGGTGTAGGTAAAACCCGAAAATTGAAGTTCAATGATGGGTAACACCGGACGCGTAGTATGGCCCAGTGAATACAACTGCAAAGGGGGTCTTTTTCGCTGAGCGATTACGCCAGCCACCAAACCCAGATTTACCTGTGTTTCGCGTGGGCTACAGCACATTTCCTCCTTTGGTTTTTTCGCAACTGGCAGCCTCGCTAGCTGTAAACGACGCCGTCTCAGGATCGAGGGAAGTCATTTTGGCTCCCACGGCACTCCCCGAACGAGGGATCAAAATTTATGGGTTCAGGGGAGAGTATATTCGGAAGGCTGAAACTTGAAAGGAATTGACGGAATGACACCACCAGGCGTGGAGTAGGCGGCTTAATTTGACTCAACACGGGGAATTTTACTAGGTCGGGACGGCATACCGGGTACGGGATGTTGGTGAGCTCATGAAGCTCGCTGGCTTGCCGCTCAGTCGTGTCGTTGAAGCAGAGGAGAATGAGCATTTGGAGCGTGTGCACGTTCATCTCGTACTTGCGCCCCTTCACGGGGCTGTATCGCACATCCGCTGTCCCCATGTTGAACAGCCACGTGAGGCGCCTTCCGGTGTGGCTATTCAGGTAAAAGTTGTGGAAGCTGGACTGCAGGGCCTTGATCTCCGGCGGGAGTGTTACAGCGAGAGAAGTGTTCGAGACTGTGTGTGGGTGTTGTGCCGTGGCCCGGAAATCGGTTTTTTCCCCCCCTCTGCATCCAGGAGGGGTAGATACTGATCACTGAGCTAGCTGGCGGCTTTGCCCATAATCGCGCATCCCAGCAAAGGACATTTTTACCGACATTTCCAGCTTTTGGTCATTTTTGCCGTTCCCAGAATTTGGCCAAAAAATGACCAAAATCTGGAAAAAATCGGCAAATATGGCCCACATGTTCATTGGGAAGTACTGGGAAATGCACTTGGCAGCTTTTTTGCAAATTCTACCACGAATTGTAGAGAGAGACGAGTTAGAGTGCAGGGACCATCTCTCCGAGGAGTATCCGGTCGCCCCACTACTATCCCGTACTACTACGGCGGGCGTAAGGGCGTCAGTCGTTGCGCCGTGGGCGCGGAGCGAGCCGTGGCCAGTCAAAGATGATTGTTGCACCGATGGTGGCGCAGCCGGCGGCGTTCTGACTGGCGGACGAGACCGCCTGGCAGGCGTGTGTTGACACGTTGTTTCGCGGGCTCTCCTCCTTTTTGCAATAGCCCGCCGTATGGCGGCGGCTAGCATCTTGACGGAGAATCTCAACTCCCCGCGGATAGTCGCATCGTTCCAGCTGTTACGGGCGCAAATTGTTTCCAGCTTGCCCAACATCCACTTGTAATGCACAATAGGGCGTCATAGTCCCCGTTGGGCACATTTCACGTTGGGACTAGTCCCCTAAGGCACCACTTCCCTTTTAGAGTTATAGTTCGCTCGAGAATCCGGGATTTTAGAGTCTCCGGGTGACCTTCGTCGAATGGGTTCTTTTAAAGCTAATACGTACTGGGTGCGTTTGGGGGGGGGCATGCATGGCTTCTTTCATGTACACTTTACTTGATCGCTTAGGCGAGTCAGGTTCGAAACAATTTGTGACCGACACCAAGTTCTCGCCAGGATAGGTGAGTGCTTTTGTAAAACACAAAAGTGGGAGCATACATGGCCAGCAACCCGTGGTCAGGACATGGACGAAAAGGTCGCTGCCAGGTGCTTGAGCATCGTTGGTCGCGGCGTGTTGCTTCCAATGCGTCGTGTGCGTCTGGCTCGTCGCCATGTCGATGAACATTCCCTGCAAAGCATTTTCGTGTGGTATTATTCGATTAGGATCGTAATATGTCATTGTACAGGCGTTACCCTACCTGGGGCCTCAAAATCCAGAAAAACATTTTGTGCTCAAAAAAGGCTCGCCGAGAGCATACGAGCTCGAAATCGGCTCGCAAACATGGTTTTTGGAGGGGTGTAGGTCCTTTACCCCACTTGCCCAGTATCTTACTATGCCAGAAAACATCTGCCCAAACCCCCCCAGGCATCGTTTTGGCATCGTACCATATGTACGTCATGGATTATAGTGGTAGTGTTTTTAGATTTGTGTCAAATTATTCGACCCCCCCCCCCCTTTAGTTGCTGGTTATCGCAAAAAGTAGTAGTAGTAGTAGTAGTAGTATGTGTCGTCTGCCGAAGCGGCCGGAGACAGCAGGCGCAGGGGGCAGGTCTTGCTTTACAATTCTCTTCTTCATGGAGACCCGCCCCCGGCAATGCCGACTGTCCAATCACTGTCGAGAAAGGTTTGTGCCCTATAGTGATGAGGTGGTTGACAGGCCCCCACGAAGCCTTGTACACAACACGGCTACAACACGAGGATGCAGCCCTGATTAGGTGTGCACTCAGCCATCACAGGGCCTCAGATCTCGCTACTTATCGCAAAATAACAGCCGGTGTTCTGGGGTCTCCGACTGACATGCGAGACGGGCGGGGTAGAGTCTGAGCATTTTCGTGTCATGTTGCAATGGCGTGCGTTACTAATATTCTCCTCCTTGGTGTGCGTCTCGTGCTGCAATTAGCTCCAGTCACAGTGCCGCTGCGTAAAGGGTAAGTAGAAAACGAACCAACTGTTAATGATCTTCGTGTGTTTGCCACATTTCCATCGCAGCAAGAGCGTGAGCGGTTGTGTGAGGAGCGAGAGGCCCTGTTTCACAGTATATCATTAGTCGTAGTTAATATTAATCTTCTAAGACCAGCGTCTTATACGATAATGAAATCCTCACTCCTATGCTTGTGTCTGTCACTCTCGTCCGCCGCTCCTGCTCTGCTTGCCGCGCGCCGTATGGTTGAGGTAAAAGGTGAAGCCAGAAAGCTGCTAATCTTGCTGCTGACCACATGAAGTGGTGCAAGTTTCTTTTCCTACCTAATACATCCTCCTCCTACTGCGTATACTGGCTCCGTCTGCTGCTTCGTCTTCACCGTCGCGGGTGATGCATAAATCGAAAGTAGAAAGGTCAAGCAGTGATTCGGTGTGTTTGTCACAATCATCGTGACGCCTCAGGACACGGCTTCAGAAAAAGGGGGGGCAAGGGTGGGTGGGCAAGCGAGGGGTGAAGTTACGATGTTTTCGGGATAGCGACGGGGTTATTCAACCTGTAACGAGTGTTAGGTATTCGTCGGATATAATAATCTTCTAAGATCTGCGATCTTATACGACAAAAAAAAAAAAAAAAATGAGCGCACACACCTCGATTTTTGTGGTGAACTGCGGGCCGCTTTCGGTCTTCAGCTTCGAGATGAACATCCGCTCGCCTTCCTCGTTGATGGCTTTCGAGAACAGCAGGCGCTTCGCGAGGTGTTGCTTGTGGACTCGCTCGAAAATGTCCTTGTCGCGCAAGTAGTTGAAGAGAACGATGATCTGCAGTTTTTTTTTTTTTTTTTTTTGTGTTTCCGACGATCCAGGGTTTCGTAGGAGAAGTGGAGAAGTAGGGGTAGGGGGCTTGCCGGCCTTGTTGGCCTGGTAGTTCTGACGCTGGCTGGTCTCATCTCAGGCCCATCTCGATTTCCCCTTCAGCATGTCCTCTCGTGGGCCGGCTTCTTGCGCTTCGTCTGATCACCTGGCACACCCAATGTTGTCTCTGTGTCTTGAGCCTGAACATATTTCACTGTAATCCATCCAGAACAAAAAGTCACAAATGTGAGTGTATAGAACTTCTTAGTGATGCGCAGCTTCTTTCACACCGAAAGAAAGGTCTCAGTGGAGCAGCCAGGTGAAGCCTGCGTCACCTGGACTTCCACTTTGTTCTTCGCTTACACCACCGTGTCGTGTAGGGGAAGACCCGCATGGCTTGTCGTGTAGGGGAAGACCCGCATGGCTTGTCGTGTAGGGGAAGACCCGCATGACTTGTCGTGTAGGGGAAGACCCGCATGACTTGTCGTGTAGGGGAAGACCCGCATGACTTGTCGTGTAGGGGAAGACCCGCATGACTTGTCGTGTAGGGGTAGACCCGCATGACCTCACGTCCGTTCAACACGTGGTTCGGTACAGCACTTGGGTTCTTTGTCCGGCAGCTTTTGTCGAGCATTTCCTTCCAAGCTGGCGCTTATGTAAAATAATTAGGGCGGGCAGCGGCTTCACCAGCTATATGTCGCAAGACGACATTGGGCACTCCGATACCTTCTTCTTGGGAGAAGCTCTATTACTCTGCGATTCTGCGGGGCTCCGTCAATTCGTAAATTTGTTGCATTAGTGTGATTGTCAGGCCTCCGACTACCCTGAGCAACGCACTATGCACACTCCGTGTCTACGTCACAGCAGATGGAACGCCTCGCCGCGGAGGCGGCCTACGAGTGGGTGTCATTGTGGCCTCCCGGCCGGAGCCATCGTTGGATGACCCTTCGCTCGTTTCTTCGCGTTTGCGTCGGTTCGCGCGTCGGCATCAATTAATTGTTGGGTAAAGTCCCTTGTAAGGAGTGACTTTGAAAAAGCCCGTTGTATGGACAGCAAACTTTCAAAATTCTCTTGTATGGACACCTGACTTTGAAAAGGGTCCCTTGTATGGACGAGATATTTTTTTTAACAAACTTCCCAGGTCCCTTGTATGGACGACACCTGATTCTGAAAAAGTCGTTAATTGTTTTGAAAAGCTTGCGGATGGCTCTACCAGGCGCACCTCCAGTATCGGTTAGACTGTAACTCGTCAGCCAGGTTGCCCCCACTCTGCTGCCTCGTGGCGGGCACACGACCAGCGGGCAGCATACAGGTTTCGGCCTCAGAGAAAATACGTGTGGTCCACATATGTGGGCGCTTGAGGTTCGAGGGAAAAGAAAACCTTCCCTATGTGCGGCGGGCAATAATACTCGGCGTAGCTTCGACTCCGAATGGAGGGGAGGAAATATAGAGGTAAGGGGCAAATACAATACAAACACAATCTGATTTGTTCTTCGCTTACACCACCGTGTGTTGTTTTCTCACTCAGGACTTTGACCTGTTGTGTTTGTGTGATTTGTCGTGTAGGGGTAGACCCGCATGACCTCACGTCCGTTCAACACGTGGTTCGGTAGTTACAGCACTTTGGATCCCTTCTGTTCTTTGTCGGGCAGCATCGTCGAGCATTTCCTTTCAAGCTGGCGCTTATGTAAAAAAAAAACAGCCTCACTACTGGACTTGGCGACACCGGCTGTGCGGCCTTGGCGGCTTGTGGGCCTGCATGTGGACCAACCTGTGGCAAGCACATGCGGAGGAAAAAAGAATCAAAAACCACACGTGGTACCTGTGGATCCACACGTGGAAGGGGAAAAAAGTCCAAAAAAAATTAACGTGTGGAAATCCACACGTTCCACACGGGGAGCGTAAGCCCTGGCAGCATACCTTGTCGAAGTAACCGTCGCACTCGTCTTCCGTGACTCCCTTCTTGCGTAGTTTCGTGTCGACGGCCATGGCGAGGAACTCCGCGAACCTGCGTGGTTGCGAACTATTGGCATAAAATTTGTGCACACCCCGGCGCATTTGGTGAGAGCAGCGAGAGAGAAAACACGTCAAACCAAGTCGAAGGGTGTGGGCCTCCGCCAGGCGAACAAGGCTGCAGAAGATATGTGAAAACGGGTTCTTGCCTGGAGGTTTCATGTTATTCTGCAGATGCTTTGAGCTGTCTTTGTGTCTATGCTTTCAGTCGTCTTTTTAACCACGGTTAAGTGCGCAAATGGTGTCAGCCGACGCCGGTGAAATACGCTTCTGATATGGCTCTGTGGACCGTAACAGAATGTGCTTCGGCACAATGTTCAAACTACGCGGGCTCTCGTCGCCGTCTCGTTCCTTGCTGCTTGATGTGAGACGATAAGCCTCGCACACGTGTTAGACTCCTTGGTCCGTGTTTCAAGACGGGTAGTAGAATATCGCTACGTCTGACATGAGCGTTTAACCACGTCAGGCCAGCGGGAGCAAGGACGTTGTCCGAAGACGCCGGCACTTACCCTTCGCTGACGATGCCGCGGGTCACCTCCTCAACTCATTCCTATCCTGGTCGATCCGAGCAAAACTGAGGCAGCCGGCAAGCCGTCTCGCAACAGAAGCTTGGACGATCCGAATAGGTCCAGCCGTCTCAACCATAAACCTTACTGTTGGTGCTTGATTTGCGCTCTATTTCGTTCCGTTTTCCCGCAAGGGGATCAGTTGGCGGTGTTCTTCTTTTTGCCCGGGTTGCACCGAGCAGCATCCTCCCCCTTTTCTGCTTCTCCTACCGTTTTGGACTTGCAAACCGCGCATACCGTTGGTTTTTGTTCACGATCGTGACGAAAGCTTGTCTAATCTCAGATTCAAACGCCTTGTCGCGAACCTGTGGAAGCGTGTTGTGTTGATGACAGTCCTTCATTCGTTTTTAGGGTCTCCGTGTACTCGTTGTTCAATGGGTACTCTTGTAGCGCGCAGAGCAAGACAGGGCTATACATTTAATTCTCTTTGAGAGGCTCTTGTCAATTCAACCTAGGTCTTACGACTTCTCTTATGACCGACTCCCATTCTCCCAAACAAGGGTTCAACTGGTTTCACTTCCTGGTCGGCGGAGCATTTGGACGCGAGAATTACTCGAATTACGAAGCCCACAAAGGCTTTTGTCGGATTTAGCTGACATGAAACTCCAGGTTACCTAAGGATTTTTTGTTGAAAAGGCTAATGGCAATCAACGTGCGTGCGCGTGGGGGGAAAATCTTAGTTTCGTGTTCAGGCGCTACTTGCCTCTCATGTGTTTGATGCTAGCATCAAGTCTTCTTCGTGGAATGCAGAGTCTTATTTTCTGTTCTTTTCTTTCTTTCGTTGTCGACAACTTCTTTTTTCTCCTTCTACTTTCTTTACCATGGTTTTGGGGGGGGTGCCATGACTAATTAAATCGGGTCTCCGCAGTTAATACACCAATAAAATTTCAGTTTAGACTTAATGCACTGCCAAATTTTGAATTCGACTTAATACACTTCGAAAATACTCGACGTAGCTGCTTCGACTCCGAATGGAAGGGGGGAAATATAGAGGTAAGGGGCAAATACAATACAAACACAATTGATTTGTTCTTCGCTTACACCACCGTGTGTTGTTTTCTCACTCAGGACTTTGACCTGTTGTGTTTGTGTGATTTGTCGTGTAGGGGTAGACCCGCATGACCTCACGTCCGTTCAACACGTGGTTCGGTAGTTACAGCACTTGGGATCCCTTCTGTTCTTTGTCGGGCAGCATCGTCGAGCATTTCCTTTCAAGCTGGCGCTTATGTAAAAAAAAAAATTAGACTTAATACACTGCCCAAGTACGTGCGCTCGGCTAAGGCCGGCGCGTGGCGAGACTGGAGGCAGCAGTTAAAGTTCGGGGAACAGTAAAGTTCGGGCGAAGCTAAGTTCGGGCAATGCTGGTGAAGCTAAGTTCGAGTGATGCTTAGTTCGGGCGTTGCTAAGCGCTCAGGCTGCGCTGGTACTAAAAAACAGTTCGGGCACGAAGCGAAGTTCGGCCAGGGTGTAAAGTCCGGGTGAAGCCAAGGTCGGTGCTCGTACCCGGGGGGGGACACCCCCCCCGGACCCCCCCCGACCCACCGAGTGCGGGAAAAGTTTGGCGCTGGTACCCGGGTGGGCGCCCCCCCCGCCGCCCCCCGGCGAAGCAAAACTTCGGGCGGAGCTAAGTTCTGGTGAAGCTCAGTTCGAACGATAATGAGTTCGAGTGATCCTAAGTTCGGGTGGAGCTAAGTTCTGGTGAAGCAAAGTTCGGGCGCAGCTGAGTTCGGGCGAAGCAACGCTCGGGCGAAGTTAAGTTCTGGCGAAGCAAAGTTCGGGCGATGCTAAATTCTGGTACGGGCGCAGACGAAGCAAAGTTCGCACGAAGCGTTCTGGTGAAGCAAAGTTCGGTTCTCGTAGCAAGTTTGGCCTGTGATGGCAAGCTCGGCCGCCCGACTCCGTTTCCCGGGGTGACCCAAATACCGCGAGATACTGAGAAACTCCGCCAAAAACGCAATTTTCGGGCACATTTGACCCCGAAACGCAACAAACCTCGAAAACAATCTTCGGCCGGAAAAATGTCACGGGCGGGGTTCGAACCCGGACCCACCGGCCTGAAGGCCACGCTGCCACCCGCATACCTTCTGCGAGGAAATACTCGAGGGGCTGCCTTGTGCTTACTTCGAAGGAGGCTAGAGGGGGAGAAACAATACAACTACAAAATGGGTCTTTTTTGTTGAACGCTTACGCCCGCCACTAAACCCAGATTCACCTGTGTTTCGTGTGGGCTACAGCACATTTACCTCCTTTGATCTTTGCAACTGGCAGCCTCCTCAAGTATTTCCTACAAAGCAGGTGCTTATACAAAAAAAAAAAAGCTTGCCCGGCTCTTTCCAAAAACAATACACTTTTTTCATGAAGAAAAGCCGGGTTGGCTCGAATAGAGGCTATTCACATTGCATGTTCATAGGACCTCCAGTCTCGAAAAATTTATTTATTAGACTTAATACATGCACCTGAGGAGTGAATTTCTGGGTGGGCTTTGTTGGTGACCTTTGTGGGTGTGACAGATACCAGCTTTTGCGGACAAGCCAAAATCTCAGCTTGAACACCCGAAAATCTCAGATTGACCGTTGAGACAGGCAGGCAGCCAAACACAAATACTCTGGAAATGGTACCCCACACACAATCCAGTGCTCCTGTGCACGAAATCTCTGAGTGTTGCTGCAATATTTGAACAATATTCGAACATTTTCGATTTCGGGCCCCACACTTTTGAGCAGACAAAACTTGAGTGCTGCGAAATTTGTAGACACTGAAATTGGGATCCCAAACACTGACATCCACTGTGAACAACCTGAAAGTGATCTCTCTTGATTATTGATACAATTTTAAGCTCCGAAGCTGCGATCACCAAAGCCAACTTTTTCGTCTCAGGCTGTGCAGTCATCCAAAAATCCCAGTGCAAATCTCAGATTGTGCAGTTTCCTCGAAAACTGGGGAGATTTTTGGTCTGCCCAATCTGGAATTTTGCCCTTGAGCACTTAGACTCACACTCGCCTCCCAGCCTCAGCAATGGTCAACCGGAGACCCCAAAACACAGAAATTTGAGTTTCGAGTTTGGAAATCTCAGGTAGTGCAGTCGCCTGCACAATCTGAGATTTTCTGCCCGCACAATCTGACACCCACCAGCCGCAGTCAGTTCGCACGAACACAGATTTCGGGCCCTGATTTCGATTAGTTCTGTTTGCTATGGAAAAAGTGGGGGGGGAATGTTTTTCCAGCTAATTTGGGCTGGTGTATTAAGTCTAATTTTTTTTTGGGGCAGTGCATTAAGTCAAATTGAGAATTTGGCAGTGTAATAACTGCAATAGCCCAATTAAATCATAGCGAATTTGCGCTTGGTGTCGGTCTCAGTCGCCACGAACTCTTGGCTCGCTGCGTTTATTGTTGGAAGCCCTACCCCAGTAGAAAAATGTGTACGCCCGGAATTTCAAGCGAACTTTAACTAGCGTTTATTCGAGACTGGAGCTCCTATGAACATGCAATGTGAATAGCCTCTATTCGAGCCAACCCGGCTTTTAAAGTTGCGAAAAATGTATTGTTTTTGAACTTGATAATAGTGCGGAGCTCGAAAGGCATGCGGGTGGCAGAGTGACCGGGTGTCGGCCTTCAGGCCGGTGGCCCGGGTTCGAACCCCGCCCATGACATTTTTCCGAAGATTGTTTTCGAGGTTCTAATGTGCCCAGAATTTGGGGGTTTTGCGGAGATTCTCAGTATCTCGCGGTATTTGGGTTACCCGGGTGCAGTCTGGGAAACCGGGACCCCCCCCCGGGTACTAGCGCCGAACTTGCCATCACAGGCCAAACTTAGCATCACTCGAACTTCGCTTCACCTTTAGCATCGCCCGAACACCAGAACTTTAGCTTCACCCGAACGCTGCTTCGCCCGAACTATGCATCGTCCGAACTTGCTTCACCAAAAACTCAGCTTCGTGCGAACTTAGCTTCGCCCGAACTTTGCTTCGCCCGAACTTTGCTGTTTCCGAACTTTAACTGCTGCCTCCAGTCGCGCCCCGCGCCGGCCTTTAGCCGAGCGCACGTACTTGTGGTTTAGAGGTTCGGTGTTTTAGGGTCTCCGGCTGAGGCTGTGAGGCGGGTAGTATGAGGGTAGTAGGTATGATTATACACTTTAACTGCGGCTAGCCAAGTTTGTAAGTGTTGCGACCGACTGGAGTGCCCGTTTTCCACTTTCGAGGACATTGGTGTGCCCGTGGTCCCCGGTCGTTTCTGAGAGCTGCTTGCCCTCGGTACCTTCTTCTTCCTTCGATGCACCCGTGAGTCGGGTGTGGTCGCCTTCGTCTTCTTCCGCTTGCGGCCGGCGATCGGGCCTTCCTTCGGGGTGCCGAGAACCCTCTTCTTCAGCGCTGGTCGTTCGCTGGTTCCTGGCGTTGGTGGCGGCCTCTTGGTCGCCCGTCCGGTTGTCGCCGTCTCCTTTTTCGTTGCCGCGAGCGGCGCTCGCGCCGCTCGCGCCGCTCGCGCCGCTCGCTTTCCTACTGGCGTTTCCCGCTGTACACCCACCTGGGTGGTGGGTGAGGAGGGCCTCTTCTTCTTGTTGCGTCCGGGGGTTGACTGGACGTTCGGCTTGTTGGACTGGTGGTGGCCGCGGCTGCAACATGCCGCCGGTCGCCTCTGCGTCAGCGTAGGGAGCCTTTTGCACTCTTGGCAGGTTCCTCTGCCATGCGTGCGGCAGGCATGATGCCCGCTGCGGCAACACGCCGCCGCCGTCTTGCACTCGCCGCACTTCGTCGTGCTGTGCTCTGTGCACACCGCGATCGGCTGCCCATCGTTCGCGTGGTGATGGTGCCGGCAGCACATCTCTACCGTGGGAACGTCCCTTCGGACGAGTGCTCTGCACGCCTCACACTTCCCTTTGTGATGGGTCGCGCACGTGACGAGTGCCTTCTCTATTCCGACACCCGGCATATGCACGGGGTCTGGGTGCAGTTGTGGTGGGGCAGGCAGGGCCCACCTCGCCGCTCTCCCGATCGTCCAGTCAGGGTACGTCGGGCACTGCGTCCCTACATCGCTTCCTTTCACTTGTTCCTCAAGTATCGTCCCCGTGTGTGCCTCGCGAAAGCGTGGCCTGGGCCGTATACCCGATATCCCCGTGATGCCCATGAACGACAGCGACGTCGTCGGGCACACCCTCTCTCCTCTCATGCAGCTTCCCAGCCCTTGCTGTGCCGCCAGCTTGTCCAACGCGCTCATCATGCAGCGCAGGACGTTTCCCCGTTCTCTCACCCCCTTCGGCGCATTCCCGTGCAGCGGCATGCTGAGGCCCGAGAAGAGTTCAAAGTCGATCGCAAGCTCCAGCATTGACGCCTGCCCGTTCTCGGTCCATTGCATGTCCGACAGCCACGCTACCAACGCATAAAACGTCGGTAGTCCCCAGGTCTTGTTCCGCTCCCACGTCCATGCCGGGGCAATCCGCGCGAAGGGGTGGTCAAATTTCTCGGCAGGCATCGCATTCGCTCTCGACCAGGGGGTCGTGGGGTTCCTGGCTACCCAGCCACGTGCTTCGAGCCCAGCCCGTTCCGCAAGGATTTCAGCCATCATCTCCTGGAGCCGCCTCGAGAATTGGGCATTCTCGGGTACTACCACACCGTGTTCCAGCGTGCATCTGGGCCAGTCGGCCCGGTTGGCTGCCATCAGCTCGGCATGTGCCTCTCGTCGCCGTATGTGCGAGTACGCTCCGCAGTCCCAGAATACGTGTTTCTCGTCCTCGGTGTCGCCGCTTCCACAGTGCTTGCAGCTGGGCGCCTGCGGCTCAGCTCCGGCCTGCCTCATCCGCGACGTGTACTCAGCCGTGTTCACCCCCCCCGCCAACGCTACACGTATAAGCCTCGCGGTGTGCGCGGGACATTCACGCATCCTCCAGAAGGAGTTCGTCCGCTCCAGGTCGGCTCTCTGTATGCCCTCAAATCCCGGCCGCCTCGCCACCAGTCGGGACCACGTCTTCGCCCTCAAGTCCGCCCTAACTTCATGTCCCCTCTTCGAAGGTGCCGAGGCTAACGGGTCAAATGTTGCACCATTCCTCAGCGTGCGAGACAGGGGCCCGGGTCCCCATACGTGTCCACACTCCTCCATGCTCCTCATCGCCAGTCCAACTGGCCCCAGGGGTAGGTCCCCCTCGGCGTATCTTCCCCGGATGCTCTCCATCAGAGGCAGCAGTCGTGGCAACCTCTCGCACGCCGCGTAAAACGCTGTCGTCACCCTATATGCTAGGCATGTACCGGGATCCGTCAGGTGGCCCTTCTCCTGAAAGTTTAGGACCATCTCCCTCGCGCGCTTCGGGTTGGATCCACCCCAGATCAGTCCCATCACCGACGTCGTCAGCCGTTTCATCGCCACCTTCGATACCGGCGCGAAAGAGCAGCCTGACAGCGCCGCCGGTAGCACATTCGACTGCACAATCCGGACCCGCTTTTCGTACCGGAACGGCGCATGGCGGAGGCCTTCCGCCAGGGCAGCCGCCTTCTCCACCCTCTCCGAGTCGGACCTTTCCGTCCTATTCTTCGCCGTCGAGACTAGGACCCCGAGGCACTTGACGGATTTGCTAAACCGCAGCAGCGCATCCACGCTGCGGAGTTTGAGAGTCGACTGATGCCTACGTCTCGTCGAGAACGCGACCGTCTTCTGGAGGTTTAGCTCCATCCCGGTGAGTGTGCAGAACTCGTCTACTACGTCCACTCCCTTTTGCAGGGCGGCCTCCGACAGCCTGGACAGCAGTGTGGCGTCGTCCGCGTATGACTTTTGGACTCACACCCTCCGCTTCTTTCTTGACCGCTTTCATCACTACCGACAGCAGGGCATTGATGAGTATAACGGATACAGGGCACCCTTGAAGGATACCGTTGGTCACACTGAACTCCCTGCCCACCCCTAATGGTAGCTTGAAGCGTCTCGCGAGCAGTCTGTAGATAGCCCTCAGCGGCTTGAGAACCCGATTGTGCAATCCTAAGTCCTCGGCTAAGCGCAGTACTATCTCTCGCGGGACCATGTCGAAGCATTTCCGGAAGTCCAGCGCCACACCGTAGAGCGGCTCCCCGTCTAACAAGGCGTCCTCCATCTCGAGCCCAATTTCCATCAAGACGTCCTCGATCCGGTGACCCGGTCGAAAGCCTTTCTGTCCTTCTTCGATCCACTCCTCTTGCCACAGTACTATGTCCGCCAGCCTGCGGCAGGCCCATAAGCGGTACACGGCGGATGTGACGGTTATCGGTCTTGTGTGCAGCGGGGCTTGACTCTCATCCTTCGGCACCATCGACACCAGCGCAGTTGTCATGCTTGCCGGCCAGTCTCCAGTTGTTTCGACCAGGTTCATGACGTCTGCAAGTGCATTCAGCAGGGGGAGCAGCAACTCCCGCAGTTCAGCCATACGCCAGCCATCCACCCCTGACGCGCTTTTCTTCGGCTTCTTCCTCAGCAGAATTCGCATTGTTAAGCATTGAGTTCTTTTAAGTACACGAACCACATGGATTAGCATGCACTGTGTCGCCGCTTAAGGTTACTTTATGACGTCGTCACCTGTCATTGCGTCGTCAAGGTCGAGTACTTGTGGCGCCAGGGGCGCTGGGCTTTCTTGCGGTTCTGGAGATTGCGTGGAGGGGCACAGGTGCGGACAGGCTTGCACGTTTTTCACTCTCGAGGGCACTGGAGTGCTTGGGGACGGTTTCTGGTAGCTTGCTTTAAGGGCCTTCCTCTTTCTTCGTTGCACCCCTGACTCGGGTGTGGTCGCCTTCGCCTTCTTCCGCTTGCGGCCGGCGATCGGGGGTGCCGAGCACCCTCTTCTTCAGCGCTGGTCGTTCACTGGTTCCTGGCGTTAAGCATTGAGTTCTTTTAAGTACATGAACCACATGGATTAGCATGCACTGTGTCACCGCTTAAGGTTACTTTATGACGTCGTCACCTGTCACTGCGTCGTCAAGGTCGAGTACTTGTGGCGCCAGGGGCGCTGGGCTTTCTTGATTTTCAATAGATCAATGGATATAAGGGAACAAAATGTGTTGTCCCATTGGGATATAAGGGAACAAAATTTGTGGTCATGACGATTTTTGTGGGACCCCTTTAAAAAATTTTCCCGGGGGTCAAAGTGACTGTTCGGGGACGTTTGGTGCCGTTGAAACGAAAGAATTCCAAATCTGAGGCTGCGTTTACCTCCAAAATGAGGTTTGAATTTCTCAAATTTCACTGCCACTTCGGCCCTTGTGGTCATGCGGCCAGAGGAAGAGGAAGCAACCGTCGTAACAAGATTGGCAGCGGGACCAGCACCAGCAATTTCAATTCTGGAAGCAGTCAGCACATGTTTAGCACTGCCCTACTTCGCATCCGGTTGCGCTGCAGCTTCTTGCATGTTTGCGTGTTTTACGTTACGGATAAATTGGCCGATTTTTTTCCATCTGCATGAGCCCCGCTTGCACGTGCACCCGTATCCTTTTTCAACGACGCCTTTTCTTTTCGGGAGGGCAAAGAGGGAAGGGAGGGGTAATATTGCATCGTCCTGCGTAAAGTCATCTGCACTATGATCGACGGAATTCGCTCTCTAAGTACGGAGTCAAGTCTCGTCTGTATACGCGATGCGGTTTACCGAAGCCATCGAGCGCCACGGCCAGGGATGGATACGTTTACTCGCTGATCGATGCTACGGCAGTTCCGCAAACCCACTATGCAGCCTGAGTTCAGCCCCGCGCATCTACGCTCACAAGGCAACCCATGATCACTTCGGTGTGAGGGATCAGTCCTGACCGAGCCTAATGCCTGCCGGGCGCCTGCTCCGTTGCGGTGTTTGCTTTTCTGACCAATGCGTTCCACGTCTGAAGGGTCCTTGCGTTAAGTTCGCGCCTTCTGTGGGTATACAGACTTGATCACGACTTTTGGAAACGAAGCTTACTCTTGAGATCCGGTGTGGAGGGCCATTGTTACCTGACAAAACCCACTCATGCAGCCTGAGTTCAGCCCCGCGCATCTACGCTCACAAGGCAACCCGTGATCACTTCGGTGTGAGGGATCAGTCCTGACCGAGCCTATTGCCTGCCGGGCGCCTGCTCCGTTGCGGTGTTTTGAAAACTTGGTAACTTTGTGCTCAGCGGTCCTACGAATCATGTTCCACGTCCTGTGATTCGTACTTTCAAACTTAATCCATGAATCATGTTCTTCCTGTGATTCGTGTGGACTTTTAACAACCTTGTACCTTGATACAGCAGGACAGGTTCTGCATCTGTTCATTGGGTAACTAATTTTGTTCCCGTTCTTCCCATTGAAAGAAACCAAGGACCTAGAAGACCCACCCTTCCTGTTGATCTTGCAGCACCAACCGCCAGGGCTTGGTCTGGTCAGGCAGTCCAGGCTGGTCGGACTCTGGGTCAGCCGGACTAGACTGGTCAGGCTCCAGCCTCCAGCCTGCCAAGCTTGTCGGACTGTCTGGTCTGTCCAGGCTGTCCGGGCTGTCTGGTCAGTCCGGGCTGGTCGGACTGACTGGTCTGGTCAGGCTGCCCAGGCTGTCTGGTTTGCCCAGGCTGGTTGGACTGTCTGGTCAGTCCGGGCTGACTGGTCTGGTCAGGCTGTCCAGGCTGTCTGGTTTGTCCAGGCTGGTCGGACTGTCTGGTCAGTCCAGGCTGTCTGGTCAGTCCGGGCTGGTCGGACTGACCGGTCTGGTCAGGCTGTCCAGGCTGTCCAGGCTGTCCAGGCTGTCCAGGCTGTCAAGGCTGTCCAGGCTGTCAAGGCTGTCCAGGCTGTCTGGTCTGTCCAGGCTGGTCGGACTGACTGGTCTGGCCAGGTTCTGTGGTCAACAAATTTTTTTTTTTGCGTTTTTTTTAGGTGTAATTCAGCATACTAGCTCTGACCTCGACCCCCGAGCCCAGAACTGGTAAACTGGTCTGTATCAAAATTTTGTGCACAGGGGGTTGCAGGAGGGCAGGCACCCCCGTTCGGCAACGAATGCCTGCAGAGCGAAGTCGTACCGGATAGCGGTGGATGGTGGACAAAGAACGAAGAAAGCCATACGCCTGCTACGGGAAACAAAGGGACGCGTGGGCCAGCAACAGCGTCAATGAAGGGCCGATTGCAGCAGCCTTGGGTTAGTCATCATATTTTTGCGCATGACCCCCACTTTGTCGACGCACGCTTCATACTCCGGCCACGTGGCGAAGTTCAGCGTTCTTGAGCTCGCAATCCACGCATTGAGGTACGCCTCCATAGCGCTCCTCGGGATACCGCTGCCTGAACGGGCCATTGAGCCCGAGCATTAGGTCAGCGTCTGCTCGTGAAGCCTCTTCCTGGCTTTTGTCAACACCCTTTTCATGTTTGAAAAGACACGCTCGACCGATGCTGTCCCCATTGGCAGGACAACAGCAATGGCAAACAGCTTGTTTGTCTCTGGAAATGCCGTCGAAAGGTTCGATGACTTCAGCAGCCCCAGCATGACGTCTTCCAATGCACCCGGTGGTTGAACACTGTGGTAGTACACTGTGGTACCCCGTGGTAGCACACTGTGGTACCCCGTGGTAGTACACTGTGGTACCCCGTGGTAGCACACTGTGGTACCCCGTGGTAGTACACTGTGGTACCCTGTACACACTGTAGTACACAGAGTGTAGTACACTGTGGGTACCCGGTTCCTCCGGGAAAATAATAATAGCTGAGATTTTTTTTTTTTTTGACCCAGACCAGTTTCCAGACCAACTCTGGTCTGGCGACCAGCTGACCCCCCCCCAAGCTAGTAGGCTGGTGTAATTCCCTTATATCCCAACACTTGAAATTTTGTTCCCTTATATCCCAATGGGATTGCCTTGGGCAAGGCAATCCCATTGGGATATAAGGGAACAAAATTTGTTGGTTGGGATATAAGGGAACAAAATTTGTTGTCCCATTGGGATATAAGGGAACAAGTTGTTGGAGAAAGTCCTGCGGAAGGTGGACTTGTCCCTGGCCGGGCGGCTGCCACCCTTGGGGGCCGATGACACTCCGCAGGGGGCCCTGGCCCCGGCCCAGCCCCAACAACAATAACAACAACAACAACCGGTAGGTACCAGCCCCCCCGGTACAGGTACCAGCTCCCCCGGTACAGGTACCAGCCCCCCCGATACAGGAACCAGCCCCCCCGGTACAGGAGCCGGCCCCCCCAGCACAACCGGACCGGTTGCGGGTGTCCCAGCTGGACGCGCGAGCGTTCTACCTGGATGATGGAGCCGCGGCGGGGCTATGGGAGCACCTGATCGTGTGTCGGGGCCGAGCTGGGGGACACCGAGTGGGTGCAGGCCTCGCTGCCCCTGAGGCTGGGCGGCCTAGGGATGCACTCGTGCGCCGACTCGGCGGCCGTGGCAGGGGTGGCGGCGACCTTGGAGGGCATCAAGGGTCTGCCGCTGCTGACGAGAGTCCCCGGGGGGGGCCACTTCAAATCACACCCACACATGACTCCGTATGCGCGGCGTCGCTCGCCTGCCCCAGACTTGCACTCTACCCGGAAGTCCTGACCGAGGTCAGAGACTCACTGCAAGCAGGGGCAGCGGGCGCGCCACGCAAGCAGAAGGAATGGAATGGGAAGATCTCCGTGGCCAGGCAGGCGGGCCTGCTGAGGGATCCGCTCGTCGGGGTCAGGGGCCAGGCCAGGATCCGCAGCTGTGCCGCCAAGCACGCCTCCACGTGGCTCTACGGGGCGCACAACGCCCCGGACGACCTCTGGATGTCCCCAGCCGAGCTCACAGTGGCAATGAGGTTGAGGCTGGGGATGCAGCTGGCGCCGCGGAACAAGTGCGTCGACGTAGCTTACACGCGCGGAGAGAAGAGGAGGCTGATCGACGTGGCGATCACCTTCCCGCTACAGGCGAACGCGGTGAAGAAGGCGGCGGAGACCGAGGGTGGGGCGGCCACGAAGTTCGAGGCCGTCAAGCGGCGGACGTACGAGGCTCCTGAGCAACAGGACCTGCTGCTGGTCCCGATGGTGGTGGACACCTTCGGCGCCTGGGGCGAGTCGGCCCTGCCCGAGCTGCGGGCGCTAGTGAACGCAGTGCACAGGAGGCACGACTAGGAGAATTACGCGGCGGTCTCCCACCTAGCGTTCCACAGGCTCAGCTTCGTGGTGGCAAGGGCGGTGGCCCGCATCGCCCTCGTGAACGCGGACGTGCACCTCGGGGCGCGAAGGGTGGAGGAAGGCGAACTCGAGCTGGACGAAATCTCCACGGACGACGGGGCAGGCAGCAGCAGCAGTAGCAGTAGTAGCAGCGGCAGCAGCAGCGGCGGCGGGGGCGGCAGCAGCAGGAGCAACAGCAGCAGCAGCGTCGCGAGCTGCGGCGGAGGCGGCGGCGGCGCCCCGGAAGGCGGAGGCGGAGGCGCCCCCGGCGGACCGCAGGCCCCGGCAGCGCAGGGACCACCGCCCCTCCCCCCCCCGAATGACGAACAACCACACCAAGGGCACCCGGCATGCACACCACCACCACCAACACACACCCAGGGGGGCGGAGGGGTTCGGCTCTACCACCCTTTTGCTAGGCAGAGCGACTTCCTGCACCGGCCTTCGGGGGGAGGGAAGTCCAGCGGTGCCCCCAAGGGGGGGCTCACCAGCGGCGGCCGGACAGACGGCAGGGCTCGCAGCAGCGCCGGAGGAGCGCATTCCCTGTGTCCCTGGGGAGGGTGGCTCCCTCCTTGGGGGCACGGAGGATGCGCAGGGGCGGACGCCCCCAGAGAAGCAAGCGGCCGTCCCGGAAGACGAGGAGATGACGGCCTCGGACGGCGCGCAGGCTGACGTCGAGCGACGGAAGGCGACGCGACGGGAAAGCGAAGTCCCCCCCCCAACAGCAACACCCCCGGTGCCGCCAGCACCCCCGAAAGAAACGGTAGCACCCCAGCCCCTCCAACACGTCGCGGCCAAAACGGCAGAGGGAGCGCGGGTGGCACCCCTGCGCCCAAGGCAGGCAGGAAAGGCGAACCCCAAGAGGGGACCGAGTCAAGTCGTGGACTCGAGGGCAGGCACAGGGGCAACAGGGAGCGGGTTCCCCCCACAGCACCCCCCCATCCAACACGACACCCACATGCAGGTCGAGGAGGCAGAGGCGACGAGGAAGGCCACCCTCAAGCCACTCGAAGCAGGCAGGGTGGGCACGGCATCATCGCGCGACGGCTGGCGATGCGCACCACCGAGGGCAGCCCCGTCCGAGCCGTACAGGCAAAGACAGCAGTCGGCGGGGACCAGGCGGGACCCGTTGGGGGTCGAGGACACGCCATCCTCGTCGGTCGTGCCGCCGCTGCCACCGGTCGTCCCAACCCCGAAGCCGCAGGTCCGCAAGGGGGAGACCGCCCCGGCCACCTCGAAGCCCCTGGATCCCCCCGGAAAAGGCCGACCCCCACCAAAAAAGCAAGGGCTACCAAAAGGCCTCAATCCACACACACAGGCGCTCAAGCTGCAGGCAGCCGCGAAAACCCCCCAGCCCCCCGAAAAACGCCAACCACCCCCCCGAAAACGAGAGCCCCCCGAAAAACGCCTCAGCATCAGAAACAAACCCGCAGGCACCCCCCCAAAAACGAGAGCTCCCCCCCCCGAAAAACGCCACAGCATCAGAAACAAACCCGCAGGCACCCCCCCAAAAACGAGAGCTCCCCCCCCCGAAAAACGCCTCAGCACCAGAAACAAACCCGCAGGCACCTCCCCCAAAACGAGAGCCACTCCCCCCGAAAAACGCACCAGCACCAGAAACAAACCCGCAGGCACTCAAGAGAAAAGACCCCCCGGTGGGACTGAGCAACCCACAACTCTTGAAAAAACCGCGCCCCCCGGGGGACGACCAGCCACCACCGCCCCCCCCGAAAAAGGCTCCCTCCCCCCCAGAAATAATAATAATCGCCGCCCATCAGCCACCGCCCCGGCTGAAGCGAAAAGACCCCCCCTGCTCCATACTCCTGGGTGAGAAATACTGCCCCAAAAAAGCCCGCCCTCAGGACCCCAGCCTGAGCAAGAGCGCCCAAAACACCCAGGTGCAGCAGCAACCTCACCCGAGGCACTCTCCCAGACCGGTCGCAAGCCGGTCGCTTGTGGAGGGTGTCTCCCCGAGTGAGTTGAGCGGCGTGATCGTACCCTTGCCACAGTCTGCCGGTTCAACCGGACTCGCCCAGACTGGACGATCACCAGGTACCCCAACGACCGTAGAAAAACGGAATTGGGGACCGCCAAGCCGCGCCACAGCGAGCGCAGGGGTTCCGACGCAAGATCCGGCTAGCCGCCGGGCACCCCTGCGGCAGACAGCGCAAGGACTGGCCAAGTCCCGCGTGGAGGGTGGCCCCTCCATCGCGCCGCGTACACGGTGAGAACCGTGGGTAGCACCCTCTGCATCTCTCGAATCTCTGAGTTTTGAGTTTTAGTGGGTAAGTCCCGACGGAAAAACGGACAGTCCCACACTCACAAGTTTGGTCCGGCTTGTGGTCGTGCGTCACGCATTTCTCCCCTCAGTTACCAAAAAAAAAAAAAAAAAAAAAAAACGGAAACGCGCAAACCCTGTTGCCGGCGGAAACTTCCAGCGAGAACGCTTGGTCGAGGAATTCGTCGTATTTTTCGCGCTGTTTGATGAGCAAATCGACGACTCCGACGGGGTTCAAGCACAGGACAGGGTCGGTGACTTGCTTCGCCTCGTTCGACAACAGGTGCTCCCGGATGCGGTCCAGGAGGGGCTGGGTTTTGTTGATGATGTGCATCGCGTGGAAGAGCAGCCCGATGTCGGCTATCCGCTGGTCTTGCAGCAGCGTCATCGCACCGCTGCCCTCCTTGTCGAGCAGCCGGGTCGCGTAGGCGGTGAGCATCTTCTCCTTGATCACTTCTTCGATCTTCGGGTGCGTCGTGTCCGCCAAGCAACGCTCCACCCGGATTCGCTCTTCCTCCATACGTTTGAAAACCTGCGGGAAAGGAGGGGTCGTCGCAAGTCTGATTCTAGAAGACTGAAATAGTGTAACGGAGAGGGTACCGGGGGGTGATTGTACGTCTGTGGAACGTTGTCGTTGTAGGTCTGATCCTAGAAATACTGATTAGTGTAACGGAGAGGGCAACGAACCCGCATGACCTCACCTCTGTTCAACACGTGGATCGGTAGTTACAGCACTTGGGATCAGTTCTGTTCTTTGTCGGGCAGCATCGTCGAGCATTTCCTTTCAATGCTGGCGCTTATGTGAACCGGTCCGTCCCTACCTCTTGCAACTGCATCGAAGTGCCTGCCGCTGTATGTATATACCATACCTACGTACTGCATGTAGCAGCGTAGTAGTACACCGAAGTGCTGTGGATACCTACGCGGTGAGTGCATACACCAACCACGAGGATGCAGCAGCAGCTGTGGTGCTAGTAGCAGTACATACATACGTAGGCGTAGCATCCGCTGTTTATCACAGTGAACCACGGTCCACCACGTCTATCAGGTCCATCCCTAGTCTAGGCTGCATCGAATTGCCCGGTGCTGTATTCTTCGGTCTATCACGGTCTATCAAGAGGGGATGGACCGGCTCATTATGTAAAAAAAGACAGGCGCTTCGTTTTGTTTGTGCGTGCCGGGTGATCGTCTTCCCCACTTGTATTTACCCTGTGTGTATATTCAGGTAAGGAATTCTGATCAAACACCAAAACACGCTGCCTACGTCTTTTTAGCCTGCACAATACATTGGAAGGGCAACCCACAAGATTGTTAGTACTAAAAAGACAGGCGCTTCGTTTTGTATGTGCGTGCCGGGTGATCGTTTTCCCACTTGTATTTACCCTGTGTGTATATTCAGGTAAGGAGTTCTGATCAACCACCAAAAACACGCTGCCTACGTCTTTTTGGCCTGCACAATACATTGGAAGGGCAACCCCGCAAGATTGTTAGTGCTAAAAACAGGGACACACCCGGGTGATGTACTCCGGAGAGGGCAGTTCCTGTATGAGGATCGAAGCTTCGGCGGCGTAGTGCTCCTGCGAAGACCGGAGGAACGGGCCTTCCAGGCACGGCTCGTAGGCGTCCCGCCTTGACACCTCGGTCATCATCTGGGTCACCTCCTTCAGAAGCTGCCGGGTAGGCGGTGCGTCGCCGTTGCGCTCGCGCTCGATGATTTCGGTGGTCAGCCGGCAGACTCTCTCGGACACGCCCTTCGAATTGAGGAGGTGGTCGCCGAATATCATGCGCGCCAGCTCGGGCAGCGACGTCTTCTGCAGGTCCATGTTCTTGATCATGTACATGCAGAAGTCGCAGATCATGCCCACCGCGCGCCGGTGCTCGTGCCACGTGGCCACCAGCGCTTCCAGGAACGAGTTGTCCCCGGCGGTCATGACGCTCTGTGTACGGGTGTGGCTTTAAGTTAAGTGGGGGCTTCAAACCCTATTAAAGGGGGGGGGGGTCGAATTATAAGAGATCTTTGACACACGTCTGGTTGTCTAAAAACACTACCTTCACCCGACAGAGCACCTGCAGAGAAATTCCGGGTCTTTCTGGTGTGATCCACAGTAGAAAACGTAACCTTCCCATGATCTTACTAAGAACTTCCCGAGCACACTCACAGGTTCACTGAGGGAGTTGATGCACCACGATAGTCGATAAGAGTTTTGGGTTTAGAATGCAAAGAATCTGTAGCGATAATCTGCATCGCCGGCGGCGCGGTTCAAGTTCAGGGCTTTTACTAGTGCACCGTGATTGCTGCCCAAAACCCCCTCCCCAACCCGGGCTTCCTTTTTACCCCTGCAAACCCGTGAATAGGTGCTACGGAGTATCTGGCAACCGCTAGTGCATGCTAATCCATGTGGTTCATGTACTTAAAAGAACTCAATGCTTAACAGTGCTCACGTGGGCGGTGTCTTCGGACAGCACCTCGTGATGTTCGCATCACAAAACAAAGAAGACAGTGAAATGGTCGTTACCTGGTCGGGTTTCGCTCACGACCGTTTCCTGAACAATCCTTCACTAAATCCGCGGTTAAATGACCTGGCCTCAGTGGTGCAAGCACCACGCGCTCTTCAAACCCAAGAAACAGGGGAGAGAGAGAGAGAGACAGAGAGAGAGAGAGAGACGAGTTAGAGTGCAGGGACCATCTCTCCGAGGAGTATCCGGTCGCCCCACTACTATCCCGTACGACTACGGCGGGCGTAAGTCGTTGCGCCGTGGGCGCGGAGCGAGCCGTGGCCCAGTCAAAGATGATTGTTGCACCGATGGTGGCGCAGCCGGCGGCGTTCTGACTGGCGGACGAGACCGCCTGGCAGGCGTGTGTTGACACGTTGTTTCGCGGGCTCTCCTCCTTTTGGCAATAGCCCGCCCTATGGCGGCGGCTAGCATCTTGACGGAGAATCTCAACTCCTACTGAACAAAGGATACGTCGTGCGGAGATTCATGACTAGTAAGATCAGTAGTAAGTGACTAGTAAATGGCATGACTAGTGCACCGTGTACATCCCCGGATTCCCACTCCGGATTGCGGGAGTGGTTTTGCGGTCGTTTGCGGTCGGCCTCACTCCCTCAATGCGGGAGTGGCCTCAGAATGACTACTAAGTTTCATGACTAGTAAGATCAGTAGTAAGTTACTAGTTAAATTGCATGACTAGTGCACCGTGTACATCCCCAGATTCCCACTCCGGATTGCGGGAGTGGTTTTGCAGTCGTTTGTGCGGTCGGACCCACTCCCTAGTGGCCACTCGTGCACTTTTTTATGGTAACAACCGCGGTTGTCACTATCAAAAAGTGACGGTTGGCAGCGTACTGTGGAAATTACCATCACATTGACTTCGGCTGCCGGCTTATCCCGTGACACCTTTTATATGTACGTTGTAGAAAGAGTAGCGTTGGCACTCTTACAGGTTCGTTCCCTCGTAGCTCGCCGGAATACAGCACCGGGCGATTCGATGCAGCTCTAGGGGACTAGGGATGGTCCTGATAGACCGTGGTGGACCGTGATTCACTGTACAGGCACTTCGATGCAGTTTCAAGAGATAGGGACGGACCGGCTCAGATTCTGTTATACACTCTCGTGACGCAGACCAAACAACTAAGACATACACAGGAATTCAGGATAAAAGCGCAAGGCGGCGCGGTTTCTTTCACGCAGAAACATACCTGCTTCATGTACAAGACGTGCTTCTTCAGCTTCCGCTCCAGTCTTCGATACAACATCTCGACGTGATTGTACCGGCACAGGCTGTACACGGCGTTGTAAAGTTCCTGGAAGCTGAGTCGGCTCGAACTCCGGAAGTAGTAGATCTCCGAGATCGCGTCTTCGATCATTGTGCACGTCTCTCCGGGGTCAGTCAGGCCATTCTTCTGTGGAGTGGTGTTTTCCGTTTACAATTGGCCGGTGCTCCTGCAGCGTACCGGCAAGCCGAAATCGACTGGTGAGAACGCCGGAGTCGGTCTACGACTTGTCTTGCACGCATGCCAGTTGCCAGTGGCGACAAAGTGGATTATCAAATGCGATATAATCCACCAATAATCCACCTGTCGCAGGATTAGAATCCGCTTTGTACAGGGTAGGGCTTATTCCCTCTCTGGGGGGGTTTCCTGTATTAGCACATTTTCGTTGGCTTCGTTATCTCTTTCATGTGCAACCGTTGTTCCGGGAATGTCCCCGTCAGTACAGATGTACTATTAATACTCTCCTCCTCGCCTGTCTCGCTGCTCTCGTCCTTGCGCTGCGTGATGTCAGATGGATGGCGCGTAGAAAGGTCATGCAGAGATTCTCGTGTGTAGGCCACGAACTAGCGACAATTACAAGTCTTCGCTCTTTCGCTATCCTTTCAAAAAATGTTGCGTTGACTCATCCACACTTTTTTTGAGCAGGCCGAGTTTGGGCCCTCTCTTCGGGTTGTTCTTCTTCTTTTTCACCTGGTATGTCTTGAGTTAGGGATCTCCATGTGAAGCACGGACATGTAAACTGTGACAGTGACATGATCTTCAGCTTGGTGTTATTGTCCGGGCTTACATTTTTGGAACACATTTTCGTTTTGTTTGTGATCGTTTTCCCACTTGTATTTTACCCTGTGTCTATCAGGTAAGGGATTCTGATTAATCACCAAAACACGCTGCCTACGTCTTTTTAGCCTGCACAATGCATTGAAGGTCAACCCGCAAGATTGTTAGTACTAAAAAATACTCGAGGGACTGCCTTGTGCTCGTTTCGAAGGAGGCTAGAGGGGGAGAAACAATACAACTACAATGTGGGTCTAAATTTGTTGAACGCTTACGCCCGCCACTAAACCCAGATTTACCTGTGTTTCGTGTGGGCTACAGCACATTTACCTCCTTTGATCTATCGCAACTGGCAGTCTCCTCAAGCATTTCCTACAAAGCAGGTGCTTATACAAAAAAAAAAAGGACGATATACCTTGTCGTACGGGGGTATGCTGAACTGCTTCTTCACCGCGGGGCTTGTGCTGCTCCCGGGGTTGCTCGCGATCATTGCTGCGGGCAGCAGTCCGGGGGGGCCACGAGGGTCAGGACTCCTCCGCCCGCGCTGAGAAACGACACTCTCGTATGACGGCCAGCGGCGCTCAACCACACGAGTCAGGGAGAGGGGGGAAAATCTTAGTTTCGTGTTCAGGCGCTACTTACGGGGGGGGGGGGGGGTCACGCCCCTCACCTGAGGGGGCCGCTTCTTCTGCAGAGGGGGCAGGTGTGTATCTCCTGGTTGGGTAGGGAATCTCTGTCGGCTGTGCATTGCAGCAGCGGTTTTCGTTGAACGAGAGGAAAGAAATGAAGAAATCCGAATAACAGCGATTACGATGCCAAGGGTACTTTGGACACCCTGCAAACAATATCCCGTAGAACAGACACCCGTGTATGTAGATTCGTCAAGCCTCGCAGATTCCCTCAGAAAATCCGTGAGAAACTCTTCGTTGCTAAACGTATAGAACACTGTCTACCATGCTTGCTTTGATGCTGGCCTCAAGTCTTCTTTCGAGGGACTACTACTCAAACCTCGTGGCTGGACTATCCAAGCGCGCAACATGAAATGACTCTCTCGTGGCTGGACTATCCAAGCGCGCCACACGCGTTCCTTCAAGTTCGCGATCCAATTGCACCGAAAAAACGCTTCGGAGTCAGGAAACGAGAAGGGGCGGCGCATCTTGCTTCTTTTTCTGCGACGCGTACACTTGCGTGTAAGAATTCGGAAAAGGGAAACTTTAAGCAAACGTGTTTTTAGACAGTCGCGGCTCGGTGTGTGCTGTTCGACCGGGTGGGGGTGTGACAGTGTAACCAGCAGTAGTAGTATACAGAAGAAGGGGGGATTGCAAGAACGTGCTTGGAATGGATATATATGCTCAACACCGCACTGGTCCCGTCTGCGCCGTGTTTCGGTCCTTCAAGCCACGGACACAATAAGCGGACCATCATCAGCGCGGAACCTGAGTGTCTGCAGACAGGACGGCGGTATGAGTCTGGTTTGTCAGGCGGCTGTTCGTAGCTCGTCACTGCTGTTCGACCGTGACAGTGTAACCAGCAGTAGTAGTATACAGAAGAAAGGGGAGGGTCAACTGCCCGTCATAGAATTACTCGAGGGGCCGCACGGTGCACATTTCGACACAAACTATGAGGGAGATAGACAGCAATACCGCAAGGTGTGTCATTTTGTTGAACCTTACGCCCGACACTAAACCTGTGTTCCGTGTGGGCTGCGGCGCTTTTCCTACCTTCGATGGTTTGCAACCGGCAGCCTCCTCGAGTATTTCCTACACACAGAGCAGGTGCTCATTCATTCAAAAACAAAAATGAGCCCCCACTTGCGCCAGCTATGGTGTTTGAATACGCACGGAGCAGATTAGCATCCATGGGCAGAAGAAGAACCAGGGAAATTCCCAGATTTTTCTGAATCTACCTTCAAGCCGCGACAGACCGACTGCCAATGAAGACAAAATAGGGAAAGCCCCCGTTTGTTCGGATTTATTTTCAAGTCGTGGAAGACTTGACTCCACCCACAAGTCGAGAAAGACCGACTGACGATCAAGACAAGTTGGCTTCCACCGGGAAGCCGGAGAAAGCCCTCAGTTTTCGAATGTATCCTCTCAAGCCGTGAACGACTTGCGAAAGACTTGACTCCACCAGCAGAAGAAGAACCAGGGAAAGCCCCCGATTGTTCGGACCCATGCTCAAGCCGTGAAAAGACTTGACTCCACCAGCAGAAGAAGAACCCACAAGTCGAGAAAGACCGACTGACGATCAAGACGAGTTGGCTTCCACCGGGAAGCCGGAGAAAGCCCTCAGTCAATGTATCCTCTCAAGCCGTGAAGACTTGTGAAAGACTTGACTCCACCAGCAGAAGAAGAACCAGGGAAAGCCGTCGTGTTTGCAGCATGACCACGATCATTTACCACACGTGAAACCACGTCCAGGATTCGGGTTCAGGGTAGTGCGGTCAACGAAAACTCCAGTTTCCCTTTCTACTTTTTTCTCCTACTCTCGCGGGGTGCGGTCAATTTCTTCGACACACGTGCGTTTAACGACGCCTTTTCTTTTTTCGGGTCGCAAACCAGGTTCAGTCGAGTTTTTTGAACTCCTTCGCTTCGAAGGGGATGCGGGCGAAGAGGTTGCCGAGGGTGACCGTCGTCTGCTGGAGGTGGTGGTCCACCGAGAACACGTCGAGCCCGGCCATCTCCCGGAAGGGGTGGCAGAACACCGTCTTGGCGTACAGGTATGGTGCGTAGAAGCAGAACGACGCCACGAACGTGAACACCGCCGGGAAGATCGGCGTCGCGTGCCTGATGTGCACGAAGGGCAGCAGCGACAGCGCCAGCAGCACGACGAAGCTCGTCAGCCGCTGGTAGACCGCCGGCATGGTCTGGTGGACCAGCATCGTCAGTTGCTCCGCAGCTGTGACGAACCGCTCTCTCGACGTTTCCGTCGTGTTCGCTGACGCATACATGACCGCCGTCGACATCTTGTGCACATGCTCGGGAAGGTCGATGTACGTGTACACGGCCCGCTGCAGCAGGCAGCTCACCTCGAGGAACCCGTAATTTCCCTCCGGCAGCGTCTGGAGCAGCTTCGACAAAGGCCCGTTCCTCAGCAGCAGGTCCTTCACCTTCTCGTCCTTCCGGAGCCACGCCATGTACGCGTCTCTCGACTTGAAGTCCTTCGCGACCGCGAGGGCGCAGCGCAGGGACAGTGCGATGGTTGCCTCGACTTCATTTCGGCCCGAAGGGCTTCCGCTGGTGTGCGCCTTGTCGAAGATGGTCACGATTTTGCACGCGTACTCCTTCTGCGACACGATGATGGTCTGCAGCGCCTCGCGGAACTTCCACCACTTGGCGAAGGCTGCGGAGTGGAAGACGCCGAGCCACGTGGTCGCGAACGGGAGCACCGTCGAGAAAAGGAGCGCCAGGTCCGCCTGCAGGGCGCTGACGGCTCCGCCGTACCAGTGCACGTTCCTCCACACAATGATCGTCCCGGCGGTCGTCAGGATGCTGACCAGCAAAGCGGCCACCGGCACTCCGGGCGCCCACGGGACGTGCCACATTTTCGGATATTTCCTCGTCTTTTGGAAGTACGCAAATACTGGAGGGTAATACTTGAATAGACGTTGGATATACAGAGATACCGCGTTGACTAGACATCGAAAGTGCGCAGATACTGCAGGGAAATAGTTGACTAGACTTTGAAAGTGCGCGGGTACTGCTGGGACACAGGTTGACTGGACCTCTTGATTTTGATGATGCCCGCACGAGCGTCTCGCGGAGCTTCCACCACTTGGCGAAAGGCGGCGGAGTGGAAGACGCCGAGCCACGTGGTCGCGAACGGGAGAGCACCGTCGAGAACAGGAGCGCGTACCAGTGCACGTTCCTCACACAATGATCGTCCCGGCGGTCGTCAGGATGCTGACCAGCAAAGCGGCCATCTGCACTCCGGGCGCCCACGGGACGTGCCACATTTTCGGTTATTTCCTCTTCTTTTGGAAGTACGCAAATACTGGAGGGTAATACTTGAATAGACGTTGGATATACAGAGATACCGCGTTGACTAGACATTGAAAGTGCGCAGATACTGCAGGGAAATAGTTGACTAGACTTTGAAAGTGCGCGGGTACTGCTGGGACACAGGTTGACTGGACCTCTTGATTTTGATGATGCCCGCACGAGCGTCTCGCGGAGCTTCCACCACTTGGCGAAAGGCGGCGGAGTGGAAGACGCCGAGCCACGTGGTCGCGAACGGGAGCACGTCGAGAAAAGGAGCGCCAGGTCCGCCTGCAGGGCGCTGACGGCTCCGCCGTACCAGTGCACGTTCCTCCTCCACACAATGATCGTCCCGGCGGTCGTCAGGATGCTGACCAGCAAAGCGGCCATCTGCACTCCGGGCGCCCACGGGACGTGCCACATTTTCGGTTGTTTCCTCTTCTTTTGGAAGTACGCAAATACTGGAGGATAATACTTGAATAGACGTTGGATATACAGAGATACCGCGTTGACTAGACATTGAAAGTGCGCAGATAGGGCAGGGTAATGGTTGACTAGACTTTGAAAGTGCGCAGATACTGCAGGGTAATAGTTGACTAGACGTTGAAAGTGCGCGGGTACTGCTGGGACACAGGTTGACTGGACCTCTTGATTTTGATGATGCCCGCACGAGCGTCTCGCGGAACTTCCACCACTTGGCGAAAGGCGGCGGAGTGGAAGACGCCGAGCCACGTGGTCGCGAACGGGAGCACCGTCGAGAAAAGGAGCGCCAGGTCCGCCTGCAGGGCGCTGACGGCTCCGCCGTACCAGTGCACGTTCCTCCTCCACACAATGATCGTCCCGGCGGTCGTCAGGATGCTGACCAGCAAAGCGGCCATCTGCACTCCGGGCGCCCACGGGACGTGCCACATTTTCGGTTATTTCCTCTTCTTTTGGAAGTACGCAAATACTGGAGGGTAATACTTGAATAGACGTTGGATATACAGAGATACCGCGTTGACTAGACATTGAAAGTGCGCAGATACTGCAGGGAAATAGTTGACTAGACTTTGAAAGTGCGCGGGTACTGCTGGGACACAGGTTGACTGGACCTCTTGATTTTGATGATGCCCGCACGAGCGTCTCGCGGAGCTTCCACCACTTGGCGAAAGGCGGCGGAGTGGAAGACGCCGAGCCACGTGGTCGCGAACGGGAGCACCGTCGAGAAAAGGAGCGCCAGGTCCGCCTGCAGGGCGCTGACGGCTCCGCCGTACCAGTGCACGTTCCTCCTCCACACAATGATCGTCCCGGCGGTCGTCAGGATGCTGACCAGCAAAGCGGCCACCGGCACTCCGGGCGCCCACGGGACGTGCCACATTTTCGGTTATTTCCTCTTCTTTTGGAAGTACGCAAAGACTGGAGGGTAATACTTGAATAGACGTTGGATATACAGAGATACCGCGTTGACTAGACATTGAAAGTGCGCAGATACTGCAGGGAAATAGTTGACTAGACTTTGAAAGTGCGCGGGTACTGCTGGGACACAGGTTGACTGGACCTCTTGATTTTGATGATGCCCGCACGAGCGTCTCGCGGAGCTTCCACCACTTGGCGAAAGGCGGCGGAGTGGAAGACGCCGAGCCACGTGGTCGCGAACGGGAGCACCGTCGAGAAAAGGAGCGCCAGGTCCGCCTGCAGGGCGCTGACGGCTCCGCCGTACCAGTGCACGTTCCTCCTCCACACAATGATCGTCCCGGCGGTCGTCAGGATGCTGACCAGCAAAGCGGCCATCTGCACTCCGGGCGCCCACGGGACGTGCCACATTTTCGGTTATTTCCTCTTCTTTTGGAAGTACGCAAATACTGGAGGATAATACTTGAATAGACGTTGGATATACAGAGATACCGCGTTGACTAGACATTGAAAGTGCGCAGATACTGCAGGGTAATAGTTGACTAGACGTTGAAAGTGCGCGGGTACTGCTGGGAAATAGGTTGACTGGACCTCTTGATTTTGATGATGCCCGCACGAGCGTCTCGCGGAACTTCCACCACTTGGCGAAAGGCGGCGGAGTGGAAGACGCCGAGCCACGTGGTCGCGAACGGAAGTACCGTCGAGAATGCACGTTCCTCCACACAATGATCGTCCCGGCGGTCGTCAGGATGCTGACCAGCAAAGCGGCCATCGGCACTCCGGGCGCCCACGGGACGTGCCACATTTTCGGTTATTTCCTCTTCTTTTGGAAGTACGCAAATACTGGAGGGTAATACTTGAATAGACGTTGGATATACAGAGATACCGCGTTCTAGACATCGAAAGTGCGCAGATACTGCAGGAAATAGCTGACTAGACTTTGAAAGTGCGCGGGTACTGCTGGGACACAGGTTGACTGGACCTCTTGATTTTGATGATGCCCGCACGAGCGTCTCGCGGAGCTTCCACCACTTGGCGAAAGGCGGCGGAGTGGAAGACGCCGAGCCACGTGGTCGCGAACGGAAGCACCGTCGAGAAAAGGAGCGCCAGGTCCGCCTGCAGGGCGCTGACGGCTTCGCCGTACCAGTGCACGTTCCTCCACACAATGATCGTCCCGGCGGTCGTCAGGATGCTGACCAGCAAAGCGGCCACCGGCACTCCGGGCGCTCACGGAACGTGCCACATTTCTTACTTTCTTTCTTTCGAAAGTACGAAAATACTGGAGGGTAGTAGTTAACAAGACCTTGAAAGTGCGCAGATACGATTGTGGGGTGTTGGAAACCCGTCTCTTCCCATCATCATCATCATCATCATCATCATCATCATCATCATCATCATCATCATCATCATCATCATCATCATCATCATCATCATCATCATCATCATCATCATCATCATCATCATCATCATCATCATCATCATCATCATCATCATCATCATCATCATCATCATCATCATCATCATCATCATCATCATCATCATCATCATCATCATCATCATCATCATCATCATCATCATCATCATCATCATCATCATCATCATCATCATCATCATCATCACATCATCATCATCATCATCATCATCATCATCATCATCATCATCATCATCATATCATCATCATATCATCATCATCATCATCATCATCATCATCATCATCATCATCATCATCATCATCATCATCATCATCATCATCATCATCATCATCATCATTCATCATCATCATCATCATCATCATCATCATCATCATCATCATCATCATCATCATCATCATCATCATCATCATCATCATCATCATCATCATCATCATCATCATCATCATCATCATCATCATCATCATCATCATCATCATCATTCATCATCATCATCATCATCATCATCATCATCATCATCATCATCATCATCATCATCATCATCATCATCATCATCATCATCAATCATCATCATCATTCATCATCATCATCATCATCATCATCATCATCATCATCATCATCATCATCATCATCATCATCATCATCATCATCATCATCATCATCATCATCATCATCATCATCATCATCATCATCATCATCAATCATCATCATCATCATCATCATCATCATCATCATCATCATCATCATCATCATCATCATCATCACATCATCATCATCATCATCATCATCATCATCATCATATCATCATCATCATCATCATCATCATCATCATCATCATCATCATCATCATCATCATCATCATCATCATCATCATCATCATCATCATCACATCATCATCATCATCATCATCATCATCATATCATCATCATCATCATCATCATCATCATCATCATCATCATCATCATCATCATCATCATCATCATCATCATCATCATCATCATCATCATCATCATCCATCATCATCATCATCATCATCATCATGTTGCTGCACATCAAGTGCAAACAACCAGTACTCCGGGCCAGCACCTCCGCCCGGCGAAAGCCGCCCAATGCAACGCAGCCCGCGGCTGAGTCCACCCGGCGCGCCAACCGACGCAAACGCGAAGAAACGAGCGAGGGGTCATCCAACGATGGCTCCGGCCGGGAGGCCACAACGACACACTCGCGGCGGCGCAAACAAACACGTTCCATCTGCTGTGGCGTAGACACGGAGTGTGCATAGTGCGTTGCTCAGGGTAGTCGAAGACCTGACAGTCACACTAATGCAACAAATTCACGCCTGATGCCGCAACCCCTTAACCCGGGCGGCGGCGCTTTGGCATGAGCCAGGAACGTCAAGGGGAGCAGCGCGAGAGGCATCATCCACGCTTCAAAGGCCCACACACTAATGCAACAAATTCGCAACTACCAGTGGCCCCGCTTACTCCTAGTGTACTCGATCGAGACGACGCAACGGCAGCATGCAAGCAAGCATCCCATGCACGAATCCAGTCAAAAAAAAAAAACAGGAGCCCCGCCACTTGCAACCGCGGCTGACACCAGGCCTGTGGCCCTGAAATGCAGCAACAACTCTGTGACGAGTGGTAGTAGCGACGCCGATTACATCGTGCAATTATCATGCCTTCGCCAAATCCTGCCAACGTGACCTTTTTCAGGTCGCGACAGGTACCGCAGAGAGAAAAGGAGAGGAGAAGGCGCACGTGATTATCTTTTTTTTTTTGCACGTTTTTCTGGTTAATTCTTGTGCGCCGGCGATGACGGGTCCGGTACAGACGCGACCTCGTTGACGGCTGGGTTCCAGTAGGTTGGTTGAAGGTCCGCAGCAAGCAGGGAGGCCAGAGGTTGCAAGCAAGAATGGAAGAAACGCACCACCGTGGCACCGTCGGGGGGACGGGAGTGTTTGGATGTGGAATACTCAACACCTTAGTGAACGCAAGCTCTTGCGTCGGCGCTGTGTAAGAACTTGGAATACACAACACCCGGTGGAGGCCCCCTTCTCTTGCACCGGGCCTTTCGATAGTGCAAAGTGGAGGTACCAACATCGTGTGCATCGGGCCTGTGATGTTGCCTGTCGCTGTCTATGTCTATGAAGGTGCACCAGGATGCATCACGATCTATCAGGTGCATTCCCGCTGCGCGGAAGAAATGTGAAAACGGGGTTTCTTGCCAAGAGGCTTTTCGTGTTATTCTGCAGATGCTTCGAGCTGTACTTGTGTCGATGTTGTGTAACACAGCACCGGGCATTGAAGAGGGTATTTGACGGTCTGAGGAGGAGATGGACCGGCTTGTAACCTCGGCTCCCCGCATTCTCGACGTTGCAGTTTGTCATTTCTGCGCACAACGCCCGTCGATGCTATGGATAGAGCTTCGAAGAGGGAGGCTCGTTGTTGCCAACAAGTTCAGCGTCCGAATAAGCAGGCTTCGGTGTTGCGCTGCGGTTTCTCACTATGACGTGTAGACCAACGTTCCGCGGTTGGCTTCTTCGCGTGCCAGGTATTCACAGTCGAGGGGTTTGTCATTGCGTGACTTGGTCAACGACACGGCCAGTTTGAAGACAAGCAACGTCTCTCAGCTTGAGGAAGCGTTTTACGCTGCGGGTGCTCTTGACTGACTATGACACGTAGATCAATGTACCGCGGTTGGCTTCGTCGCGTGCCAGGTATTCGCGGTCGAGGAGGTCGTCAATGCGGGACTTGATCAACGACACGGCCGGCTTGAACCGCGCGGCAACCTGCGCGAGGACTTGCGGGACCAGGGCTTTGAAGGGCAGAGTCTTCCGGTCTTTCATCACCCGCACGATGGCGGCGTCTATGGCCGCAACTCGCGCGGGGGCCTGCTCCCTGGCCGCCTCACCCACCCGCGCGCCCGGCGTCGACCGTGCCTGCTTGTCCAATGATCGCGGAACCACCACTTTGCGCGACTTCAGCGCCCGGTTCACCGTCAGCACCGCGTCGTCGGCCTGCCGGACGTCCCGCCCCTGCCGCAGGGCTCCGGCCAGCCCCCTGCCGCCGCGGGAGCCGAGGGGGTCGAGCTCACCTTCCGGCAGTAGAACGCGGGCGAAGAGCAGCCGGGCTATGCCCTGCTTCACGTCCTTCGCGCCTTCCGGCGTGGCGTCGAGCAGCCGCAGCACGGCGCCCACGGTGAGGCTCGGGACGGCCGGGTCGTTGAAGCAGCGGAGGAGGAGCCCGCCGTCTTGCAGACTGCACACCACGTCGTGCTTCTTCTCGTACACCACTCCAAGAGTCATGCTCCCGAACGAGTGCAACCACGTCAGCTTCCGCCCAGTGTGGCGTGTGGTGTAGAAGTCCGTGTACTGCTGCACCTGATTGAAGGAAGAGAAGAGTGTGGCGGCATCTTGGAGTTGTGAACGATACGTGATCACATGTGGATGCAGTTAGAACCCATGTGATCACATGCTGTTCCACATGACCACAACAGGCTGTGAAAATCGCTGATATACGTTGCTATCGCCCCAGTTTATTTCGTTTTGTATGTATTGTAACCCCAACCCATCACGTTTTTACAGTATGGCCTATCAGCCTCCCGGAGCTGCCTGCCGCTTCACTACCGTTACTAGATTTGTAGTTGGGGTTGGGAGCATTTGTCAGAAAGGCGACCGCCGCATACCGCGAGGGCGAACTGAGGAAGCAGCGTGAGCTGGACGTTGGTGAAAGATGGCCACGCGGACTCGTTGAAGACGGCGAAGGACGCCGCTCGGGCCGCAGCCGACGACGGCAGCGCGTCGTGCCCCGCAGAAGGGCTTCGGTACGGACCCGGCGTCTGCGCCCCGCCGGCGCTCGCCGAGCCGCAGCGCCCTGCCGGGGGGCTGCGGAAGGGACTGCCCAACGGATCCCTGGCCCCTCGGGGAGGGTGCGCGGTTGTCCGCAAGGCGGCCGCGCGCTCCGCCTGCTCTGCCGAACCGGGGGCGCTGGAGAGGGTGCTGTTGACGAGAGAGTCACACTCCGCTTCCGCGGCGGACGCCCCGGCGGGGGTCGCCAGGGGAGCGCGGAAGGGGCTGTTGATGCGAGAGTCACGCTCAGCTTGCGCGGCCAGAGGGCTGCGAAACTGGTTGTTGGTGAGAGTGTCGCACTCTGCTCGCGCGGCGGCCAGAGGACTGCGAAAGGGGCTGTCATGCTCTGCTTGCGCTGTGGCCGGAGGACTGCGAAAGGGGCTACTGGCGAGAGTCCCGCACTCTGCTCCCGCTGGGGCGGCCAGAGGGCTGCGAAACGGGCTGCCGGCCGTGACCTCGACCAAAGACGAGCGGAAGGCGTTGAGTTCGTCGATCGACGCGAGTGCGTCTCGGATCATGCGCTCCGCCTTCCGCAGCGCCGGCGCCGCCGGCGAGACCTGCTTGAACCCCGCCGCCACCCGCAGCTCCTCGGCCAGCCTGTCGTCGTCGCCCTTTCCAACCCGGGCGACCAGCCGCAGGGCCAGGCTCCGGCGGTAAGACTCGAAAAGGGCGTCTTTTTGCTCGACCCACCCCGCCACGGTCGCCACCCGCGGCCACCAGTCTTCGAACGGCAGGTCGGCGCCGCCGGCAGTCGGGTCGCGTAGGGCGCTGTCCAGGAAGCCGGTGACGGCGGCGATCGCGGCTTCGCCGGCGCCTCGGTTGACGACGCCGCGCACGGCGGCGTCCCAGCGCGCGCCGGCGTCGACCGCGTGGCGCAGCTGGGTCCCGGAGGCGGTCGACACGGCTTGGTGCAGGCGCCGCTTCGGGTTGCTCGCGCTCGCGTCGCTTGCATCTTGTTGCTGTTGCGGTTGCTGCTGCAGTTGCTGTTGTTGTGGTTGTTGTTGCTGTTGCTGCTGCTGCTGCTGCTGCAGTTGCTGATGTTGCTGCTGTTGTTGTAATTGTTGTTGTTGCGGTTGCTGCTGCAGTTGCTGTTGTTGTGGTTGTTGTTGCTGTTGCTGTTGCTGCTGCAGTTGCAGTTGCTGCTGTTGTTGTGCTTGTTGCTGTTGCGGTTGCTGCTGCAGTTGCTGCTGCAGTTGTTGTTGTTGCTGCTGCTGCAGTTGCAGTTGCTGTTGTTGCTGCTTCTGTTGTGGTTGTTGCTGTTGTTGTTGCTGTTGCTGTTGTTGTTGTTGTTGTTGTTGTTGTTGTTGTTGTTGTTGTTGTTGTTGTTGTTGTTGTTGTTGTTGTTGTTGTTGTTGTTGTTGTTGTTGTTGTTGTTGTTGTTGTTGTTGTTGTTGTTGTTGTTGTTGTTGTTGTTGTTGTTGTTGTTGTTGTTGTTGTTGTTGTTGTTGTTGTTGTTGTTGTTGTTGTTGTTGTTGTTGTTGTTGTTGTTGTTGTTGTTGTTGTTGTTGTTGTTGTTGTTGTTGTTGTTGTTGTTGTTGTTGTTGTTGTTGTTGTTGTTGTTGTTGTTGTTGTTGTTGTTGTTGTTGTTGTTGTTGTTGTTGCTGCTGCTGTTGCTGCTGCTTTCGTTGTCGCTGGGGTTCGGCCTCCCCCGGCCGGTCCCCGCCGCCGGCCCTCCGGGCGGCGCCCTCGAACAACCCGCGCAGGCCCGCCGCCAGCTCGGCCGCGAAGCAGAGCCCTTCGAACGCGTCGCAGCTGGCGGACGCCCGCCGCGCCGCCGGCTCGACGAGCTCCGCCCCGATCTCGTCGCACAGCTTCTCGGTCGCCGCCAGCGCCTCGCGCTGCACGGAGTCGAGCAGCAGCACCGGCGTCTCCTCTTCGTCGCTCGACGACGACGAAGAGGACGAAGAACCGGCGTCGGAGACTCGGTCGGCCGCCGGGTCGTTCGGATCCGCGTGCCCCGTGGCGTCGTCCGCGAGGTGGCTGCGCGCGCCGCGTAGCCCGTCGCTCTCCGGCTTGCCCGCCGGGGGCGGCTTCTTCCTCGCGGTATGTTCTGCTTGCGCGCAGTCTATCGGGTTGGTGTTGCTGTTGCTGCAGATGATGCCGTTGCTGGTGCTGTTGTTGTTGTTGGTGTTGCTGCAGATGCTGTTGTTGTTGTAGTTGTTGTTGTCGGTGTTGTTGGTGTTACTACAGATGCTGTTGTTGTTGCTGCTGCTATTGTTGTTGTCGTGGTTGTTCTTGGTGTTGCTACAGATACTGTTGTTGTTGGTGTTGTTGTTGCCATTGTTGCCGTTCTTGGTGTTGCTACAGTTGCTGTTTTCGCTGTGCCCGCTGCCGGCGCGCTCGGGACCGGAGGAGACGGGTTTCTGGAGGAACCTGCGCCTCCTCCGGGCCACCGTCTCCGCGTCGGCTTCGCCGGCCAACTCAACAAACCGCCGCACGGGCGCCAGCAACGCATGGTCGGCGCCCGAAGACGCGGAACCACACGGGCTGAGCGCCCCGCCCCCCACGTCAGCCCCGGCCGCGTCTGCGTCGAACAGCTTGCCGACGCCGCCGCGGGTGCCCCGCAGCCATTCGGCCTCCAGCCGGGTGATGTAGTCACGGAAGCACCGCTCGACGATGACCACCCGGGTTTCGGTCGAAGACGGGCGGACGACCCGCTTCAAGAACAGAATCCGCACCGCCGCGAGCGTGGCCGGAGGCACCCCGCAGCGCGCGAGGAGGCTGCGGTGCCGAGCGTGCGCGCCGACGATGCTTTCCAGCAGGACCGAGAAGCTGTGGCCGCGCAGCGGCGGAGAGGAGGACGGGCGCCCAGGTGCGTCGGGCTGATGCTGCTGCTGCTGCTGGTGCTGGGCGGCGGACATCAGGTCCCGCCGGAAGGCGGCGAAGTCGGAGGAGAGGCGCCGGAGCAGCGGCGCTTCGAACACCGCGCGGTACCCGTGCGGGTCGAGCAACGCGTAGTGCCGCGCAAGCTTCGCCGCCGGGCCTTCCTCCACGGGCCGGCCGCCTGCGCCTGCCGGGAACGACAGCGTCGCGAGGACAAACCGCAGGCACCGCGCGCCGACCGCGTTTTCGACACCGTCCCCGGGGCAGAGGAGGAGGCGGCCGGCGAGCGCCGAAGCGGACTCCGCGAAGGGCGGGATGCCCTTGGCGCGCATCCAGTGCGTTTGGAGGTACGAGGTGAGGCTCGAGAGCTTGATGAGGTAGCCTTGGAACTCTTCGAGGGTCGCCGCCGTCAGGGCGACGGCCCGCAGGGCGTCGCTGTCGTCGTGCGCCGCAATCGCAAGCCGGAGGCGGGTCAGCAGCGTGTGTGCGTGGGCGGTGACGCGCTCGTACAGCCAGCCGCCCTTTCTCTTGTCGACCAGCGCGACCACCCGCCGGTACACTTCGTCGTACGAAAGCCGCGCCGGGGTCGGCGCCGGCGCGCCCGCGTCGACGGCGAACTGCTCGACTAGCTTGAGCCCTTCGAGGACGACGGCCCATTGGTCCTGGTCAGTGTTCCTTGCCGCCGAACTCGCCCCTCCTCCAGCAGCGCCACCGGCGTGCCTCCCCGCGGTCTGCATGCCCTGGGGCACGTGCCCAGTGCCCCATGATGTCGCTGTGCGGGCCACCCTTCTTGCTTCTCTTCTTGTTCTTCCCGCGTCGGGGGGGAGAAGGAGGCGGAGGAGGAGGCGGTGGGTGCCTGGATATGTATCGTTTGACCTCCTCGCTGGGGAGCGTGTTTGTTTGTACGTGTGTCGGGAGAGGGGGCTGCCCTGGGGCTGGAACTTTGCGATCTCGAAGCATATCTTTCCGTTGCCGCCCTTGGAAGTCGAAAAAAAGTTGACAGGATGCGGCACTAGTCTGCCATCGTCTTTTCGCTTATGACCGTCCATACAACGTTATCCACCTGGGATGGGCGGCCCCGCTCCTTCTGGGGCTTGCTAGTGGAATCTCGTTTCATTTGCTTGCAGACGGTTCCGGCCGCATGGAATCCCAAGGTATGCATGAGGGGGATGCTTGTGTAGTGGTTGTCCATGTACACGTGCCTTTCTCTGCTGCAAGCTGCGGCTCTGTATGCATATGCTGACGACAGAACAAAACACTTCAAGCTGAATCGGTGCCGTTTCATGGGCATTGTATTGCTTCAAGCTGACACGGTCTTTGTACTTGATGGACGACTCATCAAAGCAAAGTATCGGGAGCATAGACGTCCCGCCATTGGAGAGACACAAACTGGAAAATATCTCTCATCTTGGTGAGTCGGTCCGGGTGTTCCTTCTTTCTGCAGAGGGGGTCTGTGTCCTGTGGATAGCCACCTTTTCCTGGACATCGTTTCAGAAAAGAATGCGCAGTGTTCGATTCACACCAGCTAAAAAATTCCGTAATATCGGGTGCTTCGTGACGAGATACTCCCTTTTCTTGCAGCATACACACGCATGCCCAATGATCTGGGTGACCAGGTCGGCGAACATGCACCTGAAGATGCCAGTGGGGGAGGAATCCTCGTCAAGGTCGTAGGACGGATTCGGTCCGGCCTTCTTGGCGTTGATCGGGAATTCGGGGTTGGGCTCGACCTTGTGCTTCACTTGATCGCTGCACATGCTGCCTTGCCGCGCTCTCAGTATTCGGTGGGCGGCCTCGGTGCTGGGTTAGCGGGGGGCTTCTGTGCCGGTTCCTTTGGTGGTCGGCCGGGGCGCTTCGGTGCAGCCTTTGCTGGAGGACTTCAGCGCCTGTTCTTTGGTGGCTCGCTAAAAATGTTCATAAAGTGGCCGAGATCACCGCTCTGAACCGGGTTGGCCAGGAACACGACGGTGGCCGGGTGGGGACGGTCTTCGTCTCGCTCGACTGAGCCGGTTCCTCTCAGCCCAGTTGTTCAGCGCTGTGTACACTGTCTCCAAATTGGGCTGTAATCTGACACCGTGTTGGAGGCAGAAGCTGGACACCTGATAAGTGTCCACACTCCTACAACACATGTTGAAATGTTCGCGGGTGAAGCTGAGAATGTTCACTGCTGATGGCATCGCAAAACTGCCCTCCATCGCTCGCAGAGTGCGATATACCCGCACTCCACCCCGTCTGCTCGCAACGGAGCTGCCGAACTCACGTCGCGACCGGTGTCTGTCCCAGCTCTCGCAAGAGTTGACCACCGTTACCCGCCCAAGCATGGCGGCGTCGAAATGATGCACTTGCTCGTGCACTGTCCTTTCCGACCTATTGTTCTCTCCACCGTCATCCTCTTCTTCCTCCTTTCCATCTCTTCTTCTTCCTTGTTGTCCTCTTTCTCCTCTTCCTCTGTAGACCCCACACTCTTCATTTCCGTGGCCGCCCGCTTCCAGGCATTTCACCGCCCAAGTTCCTGGGTGGTTTCGACTCCTGATAAAAAATCCCTAAAAAGCCGATCGTCATGGCTGACAACTTTTTGACGTTCGAGGGCGGCAATGAAAAGAAATGCTCGAAATGGGTGAATTTCATATTTTTCGAATTTTTTTGGTGCCCCCTGAGCACACCTACAGAAAATTCCGGATTGAACGGACATATACGTCCGGTTGGTCGGATTGTAAGTGTGTACAATACAGTCTGATAGAGCGCCTGGCATCGAACGCAGAGAAAACGGAATGGAGAGGCTGGAGCACAAAGTAGCATCACATGAGGAGATCGAAAGACAGGATACGGTCCAGTTCCGGTCTTGTCTTCTTCTTTGCGAAGTGTGCAATTCTTTCTGACGAAAGTCGGACGAGCTGTCTGACGGGCTACTAGACGGTGGTCTGATGAGCCAGGTACGGGGAGGAGGTCTGACCCCGACAAAAAAGTCTGGTCCTGGCTACTCTATATTCCTTGCAGAATTTGCGTACTTTTCAGTAGTAGTCGTAGCCGTGGTACTTGCACATGAACTTCGTACGCAGCAACAATCTGTGACGATAGACTGCGGTGGCTGTCGACGACTGCCGAAGCAGCCCAGACAGCCCGAAGGGGGCTGTTTCTTTTCTGGGGTGCCGCCCCGGCAATCCCCTGCCTGTCCAATCTCGGTCGCGAGAAGGTTCGTACCCTGTGGCGGTGCAGTGCACACTTCCTGAAGGGAATTGTTCAATTGCAGCTGGCACGAACTGGTTGGAAAAAAAGAGGGCGGCTGCATTCTTCGCTTTTGGGGACTTGGCCTCTCGCGCACGCTCAATTGCTCAGATCGGCCAGATTGTGAGAGAGACCGGTGAGCAGCGACCTTGCGGACAGTTGCAGAAAGCAACTGACCACAAACTTGTCCGACTGGGCTTTCTCTAAGGTGGCCCATGACAGCAACTGCGCGGTCAGTTTCAGAGACAGGTCAGTTGCTAAAAGAGTGACCAACGACAGCAACTTTGCGGTCAGGCACGGGTTGGCTGCACCATGGCCGGTCCTCCTGCATCTTCGACGGCAAGGAGATGCTAGAACACGGGACGGAATGGGTACGTCCCCAGCTTTGTGTCCTACCTGCACCCTGGGTCCGGTCGATGTCAAGCGACGGACACACGGGGTGGACGAATCATCAGCGCGGGGGCGTGTCTGCATGCAGGACAACCGCGTGAGTCTGGGTTGCCAGGCGTTTCCTACCCCGCCACAGACCCCGGACACGAGAGCCAGATCCGTCTCGTTTGATTCTACGAGGGGCGCGTGTGTATATGTGTTGGGATTCAATCACGGGTAACCCCTGAAGCGGAGTACCGCCCAAGTTGTCCGCATTCTCTCGTCGCAGCTGAAGCTCCTGCCGGCTGCTCTGTGACCACGCGCTGTCCGGAACTGTCCGGAACTGCAGCCTCGTTTGGTTCAGGCTCCCTGCTTCATGACCCTTGTGTTGCTGGCTGCAACATGTTGTGTGTGTGTGTGTGCGTGTGTGTAAGAACTCAATTCATAAACCAACGAAAGCTCGCGCTTTCGAAAAGAAATTCGTGTGTTAATTCTAAAAGGGAACCGACGCGGGAGGGGTGGGACCCCACGATGCCTTGCGCGAGTGGGATAGAGCCCGCACGCAGCATCCGGAGACCGGCCATGGCCTCGTGTTTTGAGGCTAGAGGCGCGAGGAAGCGGGGGAGCGTCACCCCCCAGGAAGTTTTTTCAACAACCGACCCGAAGGGTGCGTGTGGAATTATTTCGCAAGATTGGAGAAGCTTCCCAACCGACACGCGTGGTTAAGCGTGCTACGAGCTAGCCTCGCTGGACCCTTCGCACCGCCATCAGGAGCGGGGGGGGTCCAGGGTGTGTGAGTGTGTGTGTGTGTTGGTGTTACTCAAGGAATCCCTCTTTGAGGAAGAGGTTCGATGTGAAAAGCTCTAAAACCGACACGCGGTTCACGCTGTTCAGCTTGCTACGAGCTAGCCTCGCTGGACCCTTCGCACCGCCATACTTGACAAGAGTCTTTTTGAAGGCGAAACTTCACCTTGTGTGGTCAAAACTTACCCCGATAAAACCATACACGGAGGCTGCATCTCCGGTTTCCAAGTCACACCGGCTCCACGCGCCATCATGCGCCATGACCTTTCACTCCCCGTTAGACGAATATTGCCCATCCAGGTATGGACAGTCAGGAGCGGAAGTCCAGGATGTGTGTTGTGGACCCGTTTTTATGTGGTGCCTTCCTGTGCGAGAGGCGTGTGTTAGAATTCATGCATGGGTAACCTCTGGTGCGGAGTATGGCCCAGGCCGTTGGCTTCCTCACGCCACAGCTGACCCTCCTTCTTGCTGCTCGTGACGCGCTGTCCGGAACTGTAGCTTTGTTTGACAACGGCTCCCCGCTTCGTGTCCCGTGTGCTGCTGGCTGCAACATGGGTCCGGGGGGAGGCGCCTTCTTGTGCACACGGAAGCGAGCCGCGTCGTGTTTGGAACACTTCGCTTTCTTGTGTATGTGTGTGTGTGTAGAATTCAATTATGGGTAACCCCTGTTGCGGAATAGCCCAGTGTGTGTGTGTGTGTGTGTGTGTGTGTGTGTGTGTGTGTGTGTGTGTGTGTGTGTGTGTGTGTGTGTGTGTGTGTGTGTGTGTGTGTGTGTGTGTGTGTGTGTGTGTGTGTGTGTGTGTGTGTGTGTGTGATCTCAGTAATGGGTAACCCCTGAGCGGAGTCTAGCCCAGAGTGTGTGTGTGTGTGTTGGTGTGGCTCAGGGAATCCCTCGTCGCGGAAGGGTTCGATGAAAGAAGCTCTAAAACCGACTTGCGTTGATCGAAGAAGCCCCCGCGGAACTGGCGCATGAGACGCGTAGTCTGGCGCCTCTCAGGAGACCGAACGAAGGCGAAACCATGGACGAGTTGGACGCTGTGGCGGCCGAAGAACTGCGGGGGCTCGTCATGCTGCTCGACGAGGAGAGGACCGGGCTTCTGGCGGAGCTCGACCAGGAACGCCAGCGCTCCGACCACACAAAGTACAGGGACGGGTGCTACGCGCGCATCCATTTCCAAGGACATGGAAGGATCATCGTCATGCTTGCTGCCGGGCGGCGTGGTGTTTTAAGCAAGCTGACTGAGGTAAACTTCGTTTTCAGCTGCACGGTCTCTGCAACGCCCAAGTTTGTGTGTGTGGGATCAACGCATCTGCGGCCGAAAGTCTATGCTCATCGACCGCCGATCCTCCTTGGCGATACATTGTCCCTAATCGATGATCAGAATGTGATTTCTGTTTCGAATCAGCTTTGCTTGTTCAAAAGGTGCGGTGATGCCGGTCAATGTCTTCGATAGGAAGGCTCTCCACCTTAACGAGCAGGGTGCTCCCACACCCGAATAATGGATCCTACCAGGTGAAACGCGCCAACGACGAGCAGGACGCAGCCACGTGCCCCTGCAGGAACAGATGGCCGTGCTCGTGCAGAAACTCGAAGGGCTCACCAAGGGTACTTTGGACACCCTACAGGGTCACTCCACCTATCCAGGGAAACAAACAAAATGTTTCCCCCGAAGAACAGACACCTGTATGCAGATTCGTCAAGCCTCGCAGATTCCCTCAGAAAATCCGTGGCCTGCTGCTACGTGCACACAATGTCTCTCATGCGTCTCCGCGGACGCATCCCTGAAAAAGGTCTCTCTCCAGCTGTCCCCTTGCTTAGGCATCACCCCATCAGCAAGGCCTGACTGCAACGTCCTACTGCAATGCCCAACACTGAGGACAGCCGATGGAGATTCCTGCCCGTCTAACAGACCCCGTGCACGAGCTCACCTGTGGTCTCGATTGGCAGCCCGGCCCGATGACTATCGGTAGCACGCTGACGCCCGAAAGACTTGCAAGCGCGTGCTCATGTTTGCTCCTGCACGAAGAGGGCGACACTGCCGGCAAGCTCCAAGTCCTGGAAGGTCGACTGCCCGTGCTGGGCCAGCGTGAACTCCCGCTTCGGAAAGCTCATGCCTAAGGTGCACTTGTCGCTGTCCTGAAACTGCTCGCTCGCCGCCTGTCGTGGAAGTGTGTGTGTGTGTGTGTGTGTGTGTGTGTGTGTGATCTCAGTAATGGGTAACCCCTGAGCGGAGTCTAGCCCAGTTGCGCAATGCACCTACGTTACTGCTGATGCACCAGCCGGCCGCTCGCGGTGGTTGCGACGTACACGGAAATGCAGCCTCGACTGGCATTGGTTTCCTTCTTCGTGATTTGCATGTTGCTGTCTACAGCAGGTGTCCGGGGTGTGTGTGTGTGTGTGTGTGTGTGTGTGTGCACGTGTGATTGCGATTCGTAACAGACTGCTTTCGTGTGATGAAAAGCTGATGTTAAGTTTACATCGTCTGGTGTCTTTCGACGGTTCTTGTTCTCCTTCCTTTGGGTGGTGGTGCTGCTAGCAATCCGTTCTCTGTTCCTTTTCCAGCGTTTATTGTGGTTTTAGAGGTGTTTTAGGGTCTCCGGTTGACCATTGAGGCTGTGAGGCGAGTAGTATGAGGGATGTAGGTATGATTACACACTTTCACCACGGCTAGCCAAATTTGTACGTGCTGCGACCGTTTTCCGTTCGCTGCTTTTTTATCCAACATGCGATCACGGCTCCTTTCCGAAGGGCGGGTGGGGCGGGATCCTTCGGGGGACGGATAGAGCGTGGGAGGCTGTCAGCTTCTCCATCCGGCACTCGGCTCAAGACTTCTGTTTTCATCTTGCGGTGTTAGCTGCACGGGGTTTTCGGCCCCAGTGCAACAGCTGAGTGTCTTTAAACAGGCGACACATCTCACCCGAGGATGTGGCAAACTCTCTCTGCTATGAGCTTGGCCTGCTGTGTTTCGGGGAGCTTCGGGATGAAGCGCAAGAAGCGGAAGCTAAGGCACACCGGCGTCGTGTCGAGGACCCAGAAGACCAACTCTAGCTTGTCAGCGGGGCAGAACTTTCTCTGGACTCGTTCACCGTTCGGCAGCCGCAGGACAAGGCGTATGCTGCCGTCTTCCGCCTGTGGGTAGGTGTGTCGGTGGGATAATTCGAGACTAGGTCCTATGGATACGCAAGATAACATGCAGGGTCAAACCCTTGTGTCTTTTGGTAAACGCCTGCCGCGGGGCCGATGGCAACCAAGAAAAAAATTTGGACAAAAGATTGCTCAGCTTCATCAAAAAGCACTGCAGTTTTTGTTCCAGAACTTTTTTTTTTTTTTTTTTGAAAACCCCCCATTTTTTTCTGTTTTATTTCCCTTCACTGTGTTTGCGACGCAGCGGTCGAAGCGTTCGAATGGTCAGAGAAAAAATAGCAAGAGGTAAGTTCTTGGGGATTTTGTGTAGGGCGCAAGGCGAGCGCCGGGACCCGTGGATTCACACAGGCCACCTTGCTCCAGGGAGGGGCACGGGCTGCCTAAATTTTCACGAACTGTCCAGTTTCAGATCCGCTTTGGAGAGGACGCGCCATATAACACGCAGCGACGAGGGGTACCCATTTTGCGTGGCGCCCTCTTCCGTGTGCAATCACGCGGAAGGAAACATCCTGACCTGCGGGTCAAGAAAAAAGACGTCGCAAACCACAGGAAAGGGAAAAAGAGTCGCAAACCACAGGAAAGGGAAAAAGAGGAGAGAGAGAGAGAGAGAGAGAGAGAGAGAGAGAGAGAGAGAGAGAGAGAGAGAGAGAGAGAGAGAGAGAGACGAGTTAGAGTGCAGGGACCATCTCTCCGAGGAGTATCCGGTCGCCCCACTACTATCCCGTACGTAAAGAGGTGTGTACGGGTGGTTACCTGTTTGTGGCAGGATAATAAAACCTTCCGGAAAAAGTCTTCGTGTTTTTCCTCTCGAGAAAAAAAATGGGTGGCCAATTTTTTTGGGTCCAAACCCCTGTTTACCAAAAAGACACAAGGTTTTGACCCTGCATGACAAATAGCCTCTATTCGAGCCAACCCCAGAGATGAAGTGATAGACAGCGGCAGGAAACTCGATGCAGTTCCATGGGACCGCAAGCGAGAGGTGAATAAACGGTGGTTTTCACCTTTTGGGTAACAACCTAGGGCAACTTGCCAGTTCTCGCTGGAATAGTACTAATCGTATTCGATCTTAGTATCATCTTACGCGACGAAAAATAGTCGAGGGGTTGCCTTGTGCTTACTTCGAAGGGGGCCACAAAGTGGGTCTCTTCTGTTGAACGCTTACGCCCGCCACTAAACCCAGATGTACCTGTGTTCCGTGTGGGCTACAGCACATTTACCTCCTTCTGATATTTCGCAACGGGCAGCCTCTTCAAGTATTTCCTACGAAGCAGGTGTGTATACAAAAATACTCGACGTAGCTGCTTCGACTCCGAATGGAAGGGGGGAATATAGCTTTGTTCTTTGCTTACCCCACCGTGTGTTGTTTTCTCACTCAGGACTTTGACCCGTTGTGTTTGTGTGATTTGTCGTGTAGGGGTAGACCCGCATGACCTCACGTCCGTTCAACACGTGGTTCGGTAGTTACAGCACTTGGGATCCCTTCTGTTCTTTGTCGGGCAGCATCGTCGAGCATTTCCTTTCAAGCTGGCGCTTATGTAAAAAAAGAAGCGAAGACAGGAAGCGGGTACCTCGGCCGGCAGCTGCTTCCGCCGCGTCTCGCGCCGCCTGTCAGCCGCAGCGCGCTCGGTCTCCTCGTTCTGCTTGGCCTGTTCTTCCCGGAGCTTTTCGCGCATCTCGTTGTCAGCCCGCTCTTGCTCGATGGCACGCGCGATGGCGGCCTCCTCCTCCTTCTGCCGCTGGGCCTCGCCGTCCTTCAGCATGGCTTCTTCGAGGGCCCGGTCGAGCTCTTCCTTGAGCTGCTGCGTGTCTGATGAGCTGGCCGCGATCATTCGCTCTTCTTCAAGCCTCTCCGAGTGGTTTGCGATGACCTGCGGAGGCGGTGGGAGAATTGTGTTCACCGGCGGAGGTTTAGATAAAGGGTCGTTGTTGTTGGTGCTGGTTTTGAGGGATAAGGAAAAAGGGAATAGTTGAGTTGCAGCTCATAGACGGAATAAAGAAGGTGTTTTTAATTCTTCGCTTTTTTTTCTCACGAACGGGGGGGTCGGTCCTGCTTTTGGCTTGGTAGGTTCTCCCGACTCCCCAATTCGTGGTTAGCACAAACTCTAGAGGTCTAGTCAACTATTCCCTGCAGTATTGGCATCCTTTCAATAAGAAATCTTATTGCGGTGGCCTCCGCTGGTCTGGTAGTTTGTGCTACCTCCGTTCTTTTACACTCGTTCTCTTCTCTACTCACTACTGTACGTACTCTTTCACTCTTTTACTCTCTTTGGCTAGCCAAAAAAGACTCCTGCGGCCGACACCACGAACACATTCGCAATGACTGTAGCCCTGAGCCCCCCGCGTGCATACATGTTGAGCAGGGTTTAGATAAAGGGGGGTCGTTGTTATTGGTGCTGGTTTTGAGGGATAACGAAAAGGTAAGAAATGTTTTTGCGGTGGCTTCCGCTGGTCTGGTAGTTTGTGCTACCTCCGTTCTTTTACACTCGTTCTCTTCTCTACTCACTACTGTACGTACTCTTTCACTTTTTTACTCTCTTTGGCTAGCCAAAAAAGACTCCTGCGGCCGACACCACGAACACATCCGGAATCGAACCCTAGTTCTCCGTTTCCCGTTACAGCCACGGTAGTCCACTACACTACCGTCAAAAGCTGATAGGGCAGAAGCTCTTGCGGGCTTGCACCCCGACTTGAAGTCGTGTGCTATCACTCGATTGACCTGTTTCATCCACACACCGCTGCTATTGCTAGCGTTGGAGGAGAATAGTTGAGGCAGCTCTTGACAAAGATAGAGAGAGAGACGAGTTAGAGTGCAGGGACCATCTCTCCGAGGAGTATCCGGTCGCCCCACTACTATCCCGTACTACTACGGCGGGCGCAAGTCGTTGCGCCGTGGGCGCGGAGCGAGCCGTGGCCCTGTCAAAGATGATTGTTGCACCGATGGTGGCGCAGCCGGGGGCGTTCTGACTGGCGGACGAGACCGCCTGGCAGGCGTGTGTTGGCACGTTGTTTCGCGGGCTCTCCTCCTTTTGGCAATAGCCCGCCCTATGGCGGCGGCTAGCATCTTGACAGAGAATCTCAACTCCCACTGAACATAGGGTACGTCGTGCGGATATTCAGGTACGGCATCGTTCCAGCTGTTACGGGCGCAAATTGTTTCCAGCTTGCCCAACATCCACTCGGTCTTCCGTCCAGCCGCAAAGCGTGGGCGGTGGGTACAACCCGGCATAGCCGGCGCACCAAAACAGCGGAGGGAACAGACCCCCTGCCGCCACTTCCCAGGGAAGGAGGCGACTCCTGAGTCGGCGCAGCACAGGTCGTTGATAGCTCGCATAAGGTACCCAATTTGCAGCCCCTTCTCGGCGAAGGTTCTCCCTGGGAGCTTCGAACGCGTAAATGCCTCAAAATCAAGCGCGAGTTCCACGCCTGTCGTCGGGAGAGGGTTGGAGCTGACCCATGATAGACTCCGCAGCCAGAAGACCAACGTCGCTGCGAAGCGGGTTCCGATGTTGGTCGTTAGCAACTTACGACTGTCCGTTGCTAAGTGTACGTCGTATTTCGTCGACGCACCTGAGGCGAGTTCCCAAGGGCGTGTTGCCGCAAGGCTCCGCTGCGCCTGCGCCATCTCGATTGAGATCGTACCGATCAGCCTCTGGATCTTCTCCAGGAGGTCAGGAGGGGTCCCGTAGGGGGGTATCCCTCTAATGCACAAGCACTGGGGCATGTCCCGGACCATCGCCTCAGCAATGCAAAACCGGGATCGCAGCTCGTTCCATCTACAACCTGGGCCCGGACATTGCCAGTAGTAATGCCACAGGGTCCCCGTCGCACCGCTGTCGCAGAACTCGCAGTCGCCGCTCCCCGAACCCCACTTCCTGCGGCACCATTCCCGTGAGTACACCGCTCCCCCAATACATCGACTGATCGCGGAACTCAATTTGTGGTCCGTCGCGCGGTTCAGCCAAAGCCGATTCATGGCACGTACGTCCACCCCTCCTTCGATTCCGTCAAATCCTTGTCTCTGTGTGGTCAAGTAACGCCACGCGCGCAGACGCAGGCCCTCACGAAAGAGGTGTGGGGCTTCTTTACCGAGTAGCGACACGGGAGTCCCGTCGAAAGACAGGGACTGGAAGCTGTGCTGCGTGGCCCGTAGGAATCTTATCTCCCGCAGAAGATTAGCCATAAGACCTACGGGACCCTTGATAGACGAGTCGGCTCCCACGCGAAGGAGAGCGTCCATCCTCACCCGAAACCTCTCTTTCCCGTATTGTTTCACGAACGTGCGGAATAAGCTGAAACCTGAGGCGCATGCCGGATCACACAGGTGTGCTTTTGCAACCAGGGAGAGAACCGCAAGAGGGCTCTTCGCCCGGTTAGATCGAGGGATCACGCAAGCGGAGAGTGCCGTTCGGAGCGTTGAGCTGTTGACGAAGCCACCTGTTGTATTCGTGCAGTAGGCCGCCCCGTAATACGCGGAGGCTGCGATCGTCTGCATTATGCGGAACTTCGTGCGATGCATGAGCGGCGCCGCCTCAAGTCTGGCCGCGGCCTCGACCGTGGCGTTGGCCCTGCGGTTGTCAACGGGTCCCTCTGTGCCCAGGGGGACACCCAAAACCTTCACTATTTTGCTCGATCGAATTATTTTGCGACCGATCACGAGGCGAGGAGGCTCTGGGGACGTCGAGAAGGAGACCGACTTGTCCTCGTTGAGGGCAAAGCCTGTCAGGCTGTCGAACACCTCTGTGGTTCGAATTCCCTCTTGGAGTAGCCTCGCAAGTTGCGACAGCAGGTACAGATCGTCGGCGAACGACTTCGGACTCACCCGAGCTCGGCTGACCAAGGCCTTCGAGAGAACAGAGAGGAGCGCGTTGATCAGGACCACTGATATCGGGCAGCCCTGGAGAATTCCGTTGGTGACAGTGAACATCTCGCCGACTCCCAAGGGGTACCGGAAGCGACGCCGCAGGTGCTTGTATATGTGGCGTAAGGGTGCCAGCACACGCTCGTGAAGCCCAAGCGCCTCCATCAAGTCGAGCACCAGGGCCTGAGGGACGCGGTCAAAGCACTTGGCAAAGTCGAGTGCGACCCCGCACAGGGGTGTACCGTTTGTCAGTGATTCCTCTATCGACAGGGCGATATCCATGACCACGTCGTCGCAGGAGTGGCCGTGCCGGAAACCATGTTGCGACCCGTGAATCCATAGCTCTTGCCAGAGCATGACATCCTGTAGGCGCACGCTAGCCCAGAGTCGGTATACTACGCTCGAGACAGTAATCGGACGCAGCTTCAGTGGATCACTCCCTTCTCCTTTAGGAATTAAGGTGACCATTGCGTCCAGGACTCCGTCGGGCCAGAAGCCGGTTTCCTCTACCTCGTTGAGCACCGCGACAAAGCTTTCCAGGATTGCATTCGGCAGAACGGCGATTTCACGCATGCGCCAGCCGTCGACACCGCAAGACGTCTGTACGCTCTTCTTTTTCGCCACCTGACGAAGCCGCTCGGCCGTGATCGGATTTAGATTGCATGGGTGTTGCGTGATAAAGTCTTTGTACTCCTGGAAGAAAGGGGCAAACTCGGGTTCCCTCTTCTCGGCGTACATGCGGAGCACTGGATCCCAACTCCTCCTCACCAACGCGTCAACTTCTGCCAAGTTCGCAGTGAGCCGCCCATCGGCCCCAGTTACAAACGATAACCCCGATGGCGCGTCTTTCTTCACCCAAGCGAACGATTCCTTCCCCAGGGGGTCGCGAAGCTCCCGCTGACTCCTCGCGCTCTTCAGGTATCTCGAAGTTAGCGTGCTATGCGCCAGGTCACGACACAGTCCTGAGACGGTAAACGCGAGGCCTCTTCCGATTTTCGCTGACGGCGGCTCGGGTGGCAGAGCACACTTCCCATCCGTGCGCAGCAACACGAAACTTCGAAAGGAGCGTATTTTCGTCCACTGTCCCTCAAGCTGGAAGGGCAAAGGGCCAGGGGAGACGATTGTGCTTTCCCATTTGGCTCTGGCGGCTGCGTACTCCCGTATGCGCCCAAGGAGACACCTGGCTCTCTTCAAAGAAGCTGTATCGGCTCCCGCACCTTCAGGGGACGGCCTCGCCGATACTCGCTGAGAGTTCAATTCCCGACGTACGCCACGGCCACAGTACCCGGTTAGGTTGCCTTCGATTCCGGATTTGAGGATGAGGTACTCTTCCGCAGCTCGCGAAGTCCGTTGCCAGAGGAAGTTCACCCGGGGGCTACCTTCGAGCCCGGGGGGGCAAGGGTCCCCGAGGCGGTACTTCTCAGAGACGTTCCGGAGGGCATTCGGGTCGTCCAGGCCGCTCAGCCCGGTGCTTGGAATTGCCCGGGGGTACCGGAGTACCGGGTTCAGTTGTTGGAATACTGCAAGATTAAAGGTGGCTCGGACCGCCTTGTGCGTAGGGAGGCCGGCTTCGAAAGTCTCCACGCGACCGAGAGCGGCAGAAGCGACTTCGTTGGTGAGAAGAAGGTCGATGCGTGACGGCTGACCGTGGTAACATGTAAACTCTGCAGGACTTCCCAGGGCTTCAGCTTGCAGCTCGGCAGAGTCCGACCAGCCGTTGCGCAAGGCGAAACGGAGCGCCGGGGAACCGAGGGGGGTCGTGTTGAAATCGCCGGCGGCGACAAGGGGCACAGCACCCAAGCGCTGGCGCAATCCCCACAGGGATCCCTCGATCAACCTTTCCCGCTCGGGTTTTTCGGAAATGCCACAGTGACCGTACAATGACACCACGTGTACGGCTCCTTTACCTACACCTGTCGCGACACGTACATGCAAGAAGCGGGCCGATTCGTAGGCACGTTGCTCGGCTGCGTCAAAAGGCTCGACGATACATGCAGGCAAGCCTTTCTTGACGAAAATCGCGACTCCTGCACTACCTCCTGTAACCTGGGATGGGACGCTGTTGCCGCACTTCCGCCCAACACAGCAGCTGCCGAAGAAGGGTTGCCATACATCAAGGGCGCCGGCTTGTTTCAGGGCCATCCGGATACTTCTCTGCCCGGCACTCGTCAACTTCGTTTCTTGAACACAGATGATGTCCGCCGCTATGCAGATGAGGAGGTACAGGTTCTTCATCAAGGACGTGACATTTATAGTCACAATTCGAATTGGTGGAGGGCCAGGGTTGGGTTCGATACCTTGAGTCACGAGAAGCGCGTACGCTACGAGGGCCAGATAGAACTCTCTCGTCGGCTGGGGGGACAAATCGTTGGCGTGGATCACCATTGTGACTCCGGGGGGGGGACGTCGGCGGTCGCCTGCGCGGGCGAGGGAGATGAAGTTGGCGGCGTGGCCCGCGACTTAGTCCAGCATGCGTGACAGATTGCAGCCTGGCAGGGGCCGTGCGCGCAAAGCCGCTTGGCTTGTCCGACCTGCATGCCTTTGGCGCAGACCACGCAGAGGAAAGCTTCGGCGTTCGAGTGTGCTTCCTGCCAGCTGGTGTGCCGGCAGTCGGTGACCATGTTGTCCTTGCCGTCCACCCGTGCTAGCTTTTCCTGGGACTCAGTTGTCTCATCCTCTGTGCGTCCCCTCTTTTGGCCCGGAGACGGCTCGGGCCGTTCGTTGAGGCTAGCGAAGAACTCGGGTGGGAGTTTGACCTTCTCCCGCTGACACTGCGTGGAGAATCCCTTCCGTTGCCTCGCGTCAGTGGAGCGGTCGTATTTCCTTATCGAAATAGACGCGCGATCGAGCCGGAAGAACACGGGTGCAGGTGGGCCCGTGTCGGCGATGACGATGCACACGGTCTTACCTTGTCGCTTGAAGGCCCCGGCTTGTTCGACCTTCCAGCCGGCAGCAGCGCAGGCGGCAAGGAGGTCGGTCGCGTGTTCCGAAGCGCACGCGGTGGTGACCACGTATTTGTCGCCACGCAGTTGGCGCTTCGACAGCTTTTTTCCGACCGCGGATTCGGTGGCGGCAACGTGTTCCGGGGTCGTCCGAATGCCGAAGACACCCGTCTTTGTGCCCGCGATTACCCCGAACGTATTCGGAGTCAGTGCCGCCAGCCGTCGCGCCTCTTCAAGGGTGCAGTCACTCACCCACACCGCCGGCATGGTGTCCGTCCCGTTGACGAAGGACAAGGCCTTCCAGAATGTTCCGGCTTTGCCGGAGCTCCGCAGCAGCTTCTGCACGTCAACGATCGGGACGCGCACGCTCACCTCACACACCCCCTGCCGGCGGTGCACCTTTGTGAACACTGCGCTCCAATCCATGCGCAGTCCTTCCGCTTCTGCGGCCTTCTTCGCCATAATCCGCACAGATTGTGCGGCCTTCATCGCGGTATCCCAGGTGGCCGCGTGGACGTAGGCGGCGCGCACCTGGAACAGGCAAACCTGTGTCGTCGGCTGGAGGGTGTCGACTGCTTTGCAATGCACCGTGGGCAGGGCCAGGTTTTGGAACCGCGACCATACGTCCTGATGACCGCCGTCAGACAAGGTGACGAGGTGCCTCACCGAACCGTCCCACGGAACGCTGCAGACGACGGCAACCTTCGCTTCGGGGTAAACCGCGACGGTGTCGAGGGCCGCACCCCATGCGGATTCCGCATCTTCGACACTTGCAGCCACGAGTAGGCCGCCCTTTCCGCTCCTCAACTCGTCGGTAGACCCGACCTTCGCCACTTGCCAGTCATGGAAGACCATACTGGCCTTCGGACGGGTGCGGCGCGTCCTCTCCGACCACGTGCTAGGCACCTGCGGTTGCTTCGTCGATGTAGAGCGGCGCATCCTTTCCGCCCATGAATCTTCGGTGGAGGGGTCCGGTCGCTTCTCGGATACCGGTCGCTTATCGGACACCGAACGCTTCTCGGATACCGGAGGTCGAGCCTCATGTGCCCCGGAGCCATGCGTCGAAGGGGGCGCGGGTTTCTGGGCGCCAAGCGGTGCGGGCGACGATCCGGCCATCCCTGTCTCGACCAAGGACAGGATGACGTCTAAGATAGACAGCAGTTGCTGCCTCGTCTTTTTGTCATGGCACTTCCCAGCCAAGGCGGATGCCCTGGCGATCAGTGCGTCGACGTCATCCATACTCGAATGAGAGCGGGGATGGACCCCCCTTCACGCTTCTCTTAGCTGATACTTATCTTATACTCGTTCTCTCTTTTTCTGATCTGATATCCCACCACTTCTTTTTTCTTCACCCGAGGTGTTTCCGGGCAGAACCCGGAGCCGCTTTCCAATACAGATAGATGGAAAAAAGGTGTTTTAATTCTTCGCTTTTTCTCACAAACGGGGGGGGGGGGGTCGGTCCTGCTTTTAGCTTTGTACGTTCATCCCGACTCCCCAAATCGTGGTTAACCCAAACTCAAGAGGTCTAGTCAACTATTCGCTGGCGACGTCTTTTTAGCCTGCACAACCACATTGAAGGGCAACCCGCAAGATTGTCAGTACTAAAAATGAGAGAGAGAGAGAGACGAGTTAGAGTGCAGGGACCATCTCTCCGGGGAGTTTCCGGTCTCCTCACTTCTCTTCGCACTGCTACGGCGGGCGCAAGTCGCTCCGGAGTTGGTGCTGCAGCGGGCGCTCTGGCCGGCGGGCGAGCTCGTCTCGCGGGGGACTTTTTTAGCGTTTATTGTGGTTTAGAGGTTCGGTGTTTTAGGGTCTCCGGTTGACCATTGAGGCTGTGAGGCGGGTGGTATGTGGGTAGTAGGTATGCTTAAATACGGCTAGCCATGTTTGTAAGTGTTGCGACCGACACCAAGAAGAAATTCGCTTTGAATTTTTTACTCTCATTGGCTAGCCAAAAATGACTCCTGCGACCGGCGCGAAGGGCAGACCTGCAAAACCTCAGCGAGAACCGCGTTGGCGTCGGCTGTAGAGTGGACGACGCTTTCGAGCTGCACGGCGCCCCCTGCAACCGGGACGATGAGCAGGATTAGGGGCAGCGCGACGTTGGGCGACCACCGGTCTACCATCTGCTGCTGCAGGTCTCTGTTGTTCTCGACGACGTTGACGAAGAGCGAGTAAGCCGGAGACGCGGCGTCGGCCATCCACGTGAGAAACTTCGAGAAGATCCCGCGGTTGTCCTCGTCGTTAAGCTTCCCGCTGAGGTCGCTCAGCAGCCTCGCTGACTCGATGCTGTGCAAATCGTACGCGATCGCCAGCAGTGGCCTCCGCGTCCGCCGGACGTCGCCCAGCGCCGTCGTGAAGTCCACGCAGGCGTCCAGCTGCTTGCTGACGACCTGGCTCAGCGACAGCGACAAGTTCGGGTCGACCTTCTCGACCCGCGCCCGCTTCTCCTGCCGCTCGTCGCTGCAGTTGGTCACGTCGAACGCGGCGCCGGCCCCGTTCCCGGCGGCCGCGCCGCTGCTCGCCGTCGACCCGCCCGCCGACGGGGCACCCCCGTTCGCCCCGGAGACCGCGGCGTCCTGCAGCTTCCGCAGCGCGTTCGGGACCGTCGATGCCGCGCGGCCGAAGAGGCCCGCCATATCGTCCGGGAAGCCTGTATTAGCAAAGGTTAAAGAGGCTGCTGGTGGGGTGCAACGCTTGCATTACTTCAGGGTGCAAAGCTTGCATTACTTCAGGGTGCAAAGCTTGCATTACTTCAGGGTGCAAAGCTTGCATTACTTCAGGGTGCAAAGCTTGCATTACTTCAGGGTGCAAAGCTTGCATTACTTCAGGGTGCAAAGCTTGCATTACTTCAGGGTGCAAAGCTTGCATTACTTCAGGGTGCAAAGCTTGCATTACTTCAGGGTGCAAAGCTTGCATTACTTCAGGGTGCAAAGCTTGCATTACTTCAGGGTGCAAAGCTTGCATTACTTCAGGGTGCAAAGCTTGCATTACTTCAGGGTGCAAAGCTTGCATTACTTCAGGGTGCAAAGCTTGCATTACTTCAGGGTGCAAAGCTTGCATTACTTCAGGGTGCAAAGCTTGCATTACTTCAGGGTGCAAAGCTTGCATTACTTCAGGGTGCAAAGCTTGCATTACTTCAGGGTGCAAAGCTTGCATTTCTTCAGGGTGCAAAGCTTGCATTACTTCAGGGTGCAAAGCTTGCATTTCTTCAGGGTGCAAAGCTTGCATTACTTCAGGGTGCAAAGCTTGCATTACTTCAGGGTGCAAAGCTTGCATTACTTCAGGGTGCAAAGCTTGCATTTCTTCAGGGTGCAAAGCTTGCATTACTTCAGGGTGCAAAGCTTGCATTACTTCAGGGTGCAAAGCTTGCATTACTTCAGGGTGCAAAGCTTGCATTACTTCAGGGTGCAAAGCTTGCATTACTTCAGGGTGCAAAGCTTGCATTACTTCAGGGTGCAAAGCTTGCATTACTTCAGGGTGCAAAGCTTGCATTACTTCAGGGTGCAAAGCTTGCATTACTTCAGGGTGCAAAGCTTGCATTACTTCAGGGTGCAAAGCTTGCATTTCTTCAGGGTGCAAAGCTTGCATTTCTTCAGGGTGCAAAGCTTGCATTACTTCAGGGTGCAAAGCTTGCATTACTTCAGGGTGCAAAGCTTGCATTACTTCAGGGTGCAAAGCTTGCATTACTTCAGGGTGCAAAGCTTGCATTACTTCAGGGTGCAAAGCTTGCATTTCTTCAGGGTGCAAAGCTTGCATTACTTCAGGGTGCAAAGCTTGCATTACTTCAGGGTGCAAAGCTTGCATTTCTTCAGGGTGCAAAGCTTGCATTACTTCAGGGTGCAAAGCTTGCATTACTTCAGGGTGCAAAGCTTGCATTACTTCAGGGTGCAAAGCTTGCATTTCTTCAGGGTGCAAAGCTTGCATTACTTCAGGGTGCAAAGCTTGCATTACTTCAGGGTGCAAAGCTTGCATTACTTCAGGGTGCAAAGCTTGCATTACTTCAGGGTGCAAAGCTTGCATTACTTCAGGGTGCAAAGCTTGCATTACTTCAGGGTGCAAAGCTTGCATTACTTCAGGGTGCAAAGCTTGCATTACTTCAGGGTGCAAAGCTTGCATTACTTCAGGGTGCAAAGCTTGCATTACTTCAGGGTGCAAAGCTTGCATTACTTCAGGGTGCAAAGCTTGCATTACTTCAGGGTGCAAAGCTTGCATTACTTCAGGGTGCAAAGCTTGCATTTCTTCAGGGTGCAAAGCTTGCATTTCTTCAGGGTGCAAAGCTTGCATTACTTCAGGGTGCAAAGCTTGCATTTCTTCAGGGTGCAAAGCTTGCATTACTTCAGGGTGCAAAGCTTGCATTACTTCAGGGTGCAAAGCTTGCATTACTTCAGGGTGCAAAGCTTGCATTTCTTCAGGGTGCAAAGCTTGCATTACTTCAGGGTGCAAAGCTTGCATTACTTCAGGGTGCAAAGCTTGCATTACTTCAGGGTGCAAAGCTTGCATTACTTCAGGGTGCAAAGCTTGCATTACTTCAGGGTGCAAAGCTTGCATTACTTCAGGGTGCAAAGCTTGCATTACTTCAGGGTGCAAAGCTTGCATTACTTCAGGGTGCAAAGCTTGCATTACTTCAGGGTGCAAAGCTTGCATTACTTCAGGGTGCAAAGCTTGCATTACTTCAGGGTGCAAAGCTTGCATTTCTTCAGGGTGCAAAGCTTGCATTACTTCAGGGTGCAAAGCTTGCATTACTTCAGGGTGCAAAGCTTGCATTACTTCAGGGTGCAAAGCTTGCATTACTTCAGGGTGCAAAGCTTGCATTTCTTCAGGGTGCAAAGCTTGCATTACTTCAGGGTGCAAAGCTTGCATTACTTCAGGGTGCAAAGCTTGCATTACTTCAGGGTGCAAAGCTTGCATTTCTTCAGGGTGCAAAGCTTGCATTACTTCAGGGTGCAAAGCTTGCATTACTTCAGGGTGCAAAGCTTGCATTACTTCAGGGTGCAAAGCTTGCATTTCTTCAGGGTGCAAAGCTTGCATTACTTCAGGGTGCAAAGCTTGCATTACTTCAGGGTGCAAAGCTTGCATTACTTCAGGGTGCAAAGCTTGCATTACTTCAGGGTGCAAAGCTTGCATTACTTCAGGGTGCAAAGCTTGCATTACTTCAGGGTGCAAAGCTTGCATTACTTCAGGGTGCAAAGCTTGCATTACTTCAGGGTGCAAAGCTTGCATTTCTTCAGGGTGCAAAGCTTGCATTACTTCAGGGTGCAAAGCTTGCATTACTTCAGGGTGCAAAGCTTGCATTACTTCAGGGTGCAAAGCTTGCATTACTTCAGGGTGCAAAGCTTGCATTACTTCAGGGTGCAAAGCTTGCATTACTTCAGGGTGCAAAGCTTGCATTACTTCAGGGTGCAAAGCTTGCATTACTTCAGGGTGCAAAGCTTGCATTTCTTCAGGGTGCAAAGCTTGCATTACTTCAGGGTGCAAAGCTTGCATTTCTTCAGGGTGCAAAGCTTGCATTACTTCAGGGTGCAAAGCTTGCATTTCTTCAGGGTGCAAAGCTTGCATTACTTCAGGGTGCAAAGCTTGCATTACTTCAGGGTGCAAAGCTTGCATTACTTCAGGGTGCAAAGCTTGCATTACTTCAGGGTGCAAAGCTTGCATTACTTCAGGGTGCAAAGCTTGCATTTCTTCAGGGTGCAAAGCTTGCATTTCTTCAGGGTGCAAAGCTTGCATTACTTCAGGGTGCAAAGCTTGCATTACTTCAGGGTGCAAAGCTTGCATTACTTCAGGGTGCAAAGCTTGCATTACTTCAGGGTGCAAAGCTTGCATTACTTCAGGGTGCAAAGCTTGCATTACTTCAGGGTGCAAAGCTTGCATTACTTCAGGGTGCAAAGCTTGCATTACTTCAGGGTGCAAAGCTTGCATTACTTCAGGGTGCAAAGCTTGCATTACTTCAGGGTGCAAAGCTTGCATTACTTCAGGGTGCAAAGCTTGCATTACTTCAGGGTGCAAAGCTTGCATTACTTCAGGGTGCAAAGCTTGCATTACTTCAGGGTGCAAAGCTTGCATTACTTCAGGGTGCAAAGCTTGCATTACTTCAGGGTGCAAAGCTTGCATTACTTCAGGGTGCAAAGCTTGCATTACTTCAGGGTGCAAAGCTTGCATTTCTTCAGGGTGCAAAGCTTGCATTACTTCAGGGTGCAAAGCTTGCATTACTTCAGGGTGCAAAGCTTGCATTACTTCAGGGTGCAAAGCTTGCATTACTTCAGGGTGCAAAGCTTGCATTACTTCAGGGTGCAAAGCTTGCATTACTTCAGGGTGCAAAGCTTGCATTACTTCAGGGTGCAAAGCTTGCATTACTTCAGGGTGCAAAGCTTGCATTACTTCAGGGTGCAAAGCTTGCATTACTTCAGGGTGCAAAGCTTGCATTACTTCAGGGTGCAAAGCTTGCATTACTTCAGGGTGCAAAGCTTGCATTACTTCAGGGTGCAAAGCTTGCATTACTTCAGGGTGCAAAGCTTGCATTACTTCAGGGTGCAAAGCTTGCATTACTTCAGGGTGCAAAGCTTGCATTACTTCAGGGTGCAAAGCTTGCATTACTTCAGGGTGCAAAGCTTGCATTACTTCAGGGTGCAAAGCTTGCATTACTTCAGGGTGCAAAGCTTGCATTACTTCAGGGTGCAAAGCTTGCATTACTTCAGGGTGCAAAGCTTGCATTACTTCAGGGTGCAAAGCTTGCATTACTTCAGGGTGCAAAGCTTGCATTACTTCAGGGTGCAAAGCTTGCATTACTTCAGGGTGCAAAGCTTGCATTACTTCAGGGTGCAAAGCTTGCATTACTTCAGGGTGCAAAGCTTGCATTACTTCAGGGTGCAAAGCTTGCATTACTTCAGGGTGCAAAGCTTGCATTACTTCAGGGTGCAAAGCTTGCATTTCTTCAGGGTGCAAAGCTTGCATTAATTCAGGGTGCAAAGCTTGCATTACTTCAGGGTGCAAAGCTTGCATTTCTTCAGGGTGCAAAGCTTGCATTTCTTCAGGGTGCAAAGCTTGCATTACTTCAGGGTGCAAAGCTTGCATTTCTTCAGGGTGCAAAGCTTGCATTTCTTCAGGGTGCAAAGCTTGCATTACTTCAGGGTGCAAAGCTTGCATTATTTCAGGGTGCAAAGCTTGCATTTCTTCAGGGTGCAAAGCTTGCATTACTTCAGGGTGCAAAGCTTGCATTTCTTCAGGGTGCAAAGCTTGCATTCCGTCAGGGTGCAAAGCTTGCATTTCTTCAGGGTGCAAAGCTTGCATTAATTCAGGGTGCAAAGCTTGCATTACTTCAGGGTGCAAAGCTTGCATTTCTTCAGGGTGCAAAGCTTGCATTACTTCAGGGTGCAAAGCTTGCATTACGTCAGGGTGCAAAGCTTGCATTACGTCAGGGTACAAAGCTTGCATTACTTCAGGGTGCAAAGCTTGCATTTCTTCAGGGTGCAAAGCTTGCATTAATTCAGGGTGCAAAGCTTGCATTACTTCAGGGTGCAAAGCTTGCATTACTTCAGGGTGCAAAGCTTGCATTTCTTCAGGGTGCAAAGCTTGCATTACTTCAGGGTGCAAAGCTTGCATTTCTTCAGGGTGCAAAGCTTGCATTTCTTCAGGGTGCAAAGCTTGCATTACTTCAGGGTGCAAAGCTTGCATTATTTCAGGGTGCAAAGCTTGCATTTCTTCAGGGTGCAAAGCTTGCATTACTTCAGGGTGCAAAGCTTGCATTTCTTCAGGGTGCAAAGCTTGCATTCCGTCAGGGTGCAAAGCTTGCATTTCTTCAGGGTGCAAAGCTTGCATTAATTCAGGGTGCAAAGCTTGCATTACTTCAGGGTGCAAAGCTTGCATTTCTTCAGGGTGCAAAGCTTGCATTACTTCAGGGTGCAAAGCTTGCATTTCTTCAGGGTGCAAAGCTTGCATTACTTCAGGGTGCAAAGCTTGCATTTCTTCAGGGTGCAAAGCTTGCATTACTTCAGGGTGCAAAGCTTGCATTACTTCAGGGTGCAAAGCTTGCATTTCTTCAGGGTGCAAAGCTTGCATTTCTTCAGGGTGCAAAGCTTGCATTTCTTCAGGGTGCAAAGCTTGCATTACTTCAGGGTGCAAAGCTTGCATTTCTTCAGGGTGCAAAGCTTGCATTACTTCAGGGTGCAAAGCTTGCATTTCTTCAGGGTGCAAAGCTTGCATTACTTCAGGGTGCAAAGCTTGCATTTCTTCAGGGTGCAAAGCTTGCATTTCTTCAGGGTGCAAAGCTTGCATTACTTCAGGGTGCAAAGCTTGCATTATTTCAGGGTGCAAAGCTTGCATTTCTTCAGGGTGCAAAGCTTGCATTACTTCAGGGTGCAAAGCTTGCATTTCTTCAGGGTGCAAAGCTTGCATTACTTCAGGGTGCAAAGCTTGCATTTCTTCAGGGTGCAAAGCTTGCATTACTTCAGGGTGCAAAGCTTGCATTACTTCAGGGTGCAAAGCTTGCATTTCTTCAGGGTGCAAAGCTTGCATTACTTCAGGGTGCAAAGCTTGCATTTCTTCAGGGTGCAAAGCTTGCATTTCTTCAGGGTGCAAAGCTTGCATTACTTCAGGGTGCAAAGCTTGCATTACTTCAGGGTGCAAAGCTTGCATTACTTCAGGGTGCAAAGCTTGCATTACGTCAGGGTACAAAGCTTGCATTACTTCAGGGTGCAAAGCTTGCATTTCTTCAGGGTGCAAAGCTTGCATTACTTCAGGGTGCAAAGCTTGCATTACTTCAGGGTGCAAAGCTTGCATTACTTCAGGGTGCAAAGCTTGCATTTCTTCAGGGTGCAAAGCTTGCATTACTTCAGGGTGCAAAGCTTGCATTTCTTCAGGGTGCAAAGCTTGCATTACTTCAGGGTGCAAAGCTTGCATTACTTCAGGGTGCAAAGCTTGCATTTCTTCAGGGTGCAAAGCTTGCATTACTTCAGGGTGCAAAGCTTGCATTACTTCAGGGTGCAAAGCTTGCATTTCTTCAGGGTGCAAAGCTTGCATTACTTCAGGGTGCAAAGCTTGCATTACTTCAGGGTGCAAAGCTTGCATTACTTCAGGGTGCAAAGCTTGCATTACTTCAGGGTGCAAAGCTTGCATTACTTCAGGGTGCAAAGCTTGCATTACTTCAGGGTGCAAAGCTTGCATTTCTTCAGGGTGCAAAGCTTGCATTACTTCAGGGTGCAAAGCTTGCATTTCTTCAGGGTGCAAAGCTTGCATTACTTCAGGGTGCAAAGCTTGCATTACTTCAGGGTGCAAAGCTTGCATTTCTTCAGGGTGCAAAGCTTGCATTACTTCAGGGTGCAAAGCTTGCATTTCTTCAGGGTGCAAAGCTTGCATTTCTTCAGGGTGCAAAGCTTGCATTTCTTCAGGGTGCAAAGCTTGCATTACTTCAGGGTGCAAAGCTTGCATTTCTTCAGGGTGCAAAGCTTGCATTACTTCAGGGTGCAAAGCTTGCATTACTTCAGGGTGCAAAGCTTGCATTTCTTCAGGGTGCAAAGCTTGCATTTCTTCAGGGTGCAAAGCTTGCATTACTTCAGGGTGCAAAGCTTGCATTTCTTCAGGGTGCAAAGCTTGCATTTCTTCAGGGTGCAAAGCTTGCATTACTTCAGGGTGCAAAGCTTGCATTATTTCAGGGTGCAAAGCTTGCATTTCTTCAGGGTGCAAAGCTTGCATTACTTCAGGGTGCAAAGCTTGCATTTCTTCAGGGTGCAAAGCTTGCATTACTTCAGGGTGCAAAGCTTGCATTTCTTCAGGGTGCAAAGCTTGCATTAATTCAGGGTGCAAAGCTTGCATTACTTCAGGGTGCAAAGCTTGCATTTCTTCAGGGTGCAAAGCTTGCATTACTTCAGGGTGCAAAGCTTGCATTTCTTCAGGGTGCAAAGCTTGCATTACTTCAGGGTGCAAAGCTTGCATTTCTTCAGGGTGCAAAGCTTGCATTACTTCAGGGTGCAAAGCTTGCATTACTTCAGGGTGCAAAGCTTGCATTTCTTCAGGGTGCAAAGCTTGCATTACTTCAGGGTGCAAAGCTTGCATTTCTTCAGGGTGCAAAGCTTGCATTACTTCAGGGTGCAAAGCTTGCATTTCTTCAGGGTGCAAAGCTTGCATTACTTCAGGGTGCAAAGCTTGCATTTCTTCAGGGTGCAAAGCTTGCATTACTTCAGGGTGCAAAGCTTGCATTTCTTCAGGGTGCAAAGCTTGCATTTCTTCAGGGTGCAAAGCTTGCATTACTTCAGGGTGCAAAGCTTGCATTATTTCAGGGTGCAAAGCTTGCATTTCTTCAGGGTGCAAAGCTTGCATTACTTCAGGGTGCAAAGCTTGCATTTCTTCAGGGTGCAAAGCTTGCATTACGTCAGGGTGCAAAGCTTGCATTTCTTCAGGGTGCAAAGCTTGCATTAATTCAGGGTGCAAAGCTTGCATTACTTCAGGGTGCAAAGCTTGCATTTCTTCAGGGTGCAAAGCTTGCATTTCTTCAGGGTGCAAAGCTTGCATTTCTTCAGGGTGCAAAGCTTGCATTTCTTCAGGGTGCAAAGCTTGCATTACGTCAGGGTACAAAGCTTGCATTACTTCAGGGTGCAAAGCTTGCATTACGTCAGGGTGCAAAGCTTGCATTACGTCAGGGTACAAAGCTTGCATTACTTCAGGGTGCAAAGCTTGCATTTCTTCAGGGTGCAAAGCTTGCATTAATTCAGGGTGCAAAGCTTGCATTACTTCAGGGTGCAAAGCTTGCATTAATTCAGGGTGCAAAGCTTGCATTACTTCAGGGTGCAAAGCTTGCATTAATTCAGGGTGCAAAGCTTGCATTAATTCAGGGTGCAAAGCTTGCATTACTTCAGGGTGCAAAGCTTGCATTAATTCAGGGTGCAAAGCTTGCATTACTTCAGGGTGCAAAGCTTGCATTACTTCAGGGTGCAAAGCTTGCATTAATTCAGGGTGCAAAGCTTGCATTACTTCAGGGTGCAAAGCTTGCATTAATTCAGGGTGCAAAGCTTGCATTACTTCAGGGTGCAAAGCTTGCATTAATTCAGGGTGCAAAGCTTGCATTACTTCAGGGTGCAAAGCTTGCATTACTTCAGGGTGCAAAGCTTGCATTACTTCAGGGTGCAAAGCTTGCATTAATTCAGGGTGCAAAGCTTGCATTACTTCAGGGTGCAAAGCTTGCATTAATTCAGGGTGCAAAGCTTGCATTACTTCAGGGTGCAAAGCTTGCATTACTTCAGGGTGCAAAGCTTGCATTAATTCAGGGTGCAAAGCTTGCATTACTTCAGGGTGCAAAGCTTGCATTAATTCAGGGTGCAAAGCTTGCATTACTTCAGGGTGCAAAGCTTGCATTAATTCAGGGTGCAAAGCTTGCATTAATTCAGGGTGCAAAGCTTGCATTACTTCAGGGTGCAAAGCTTGCATTAATTCAGGGTGCAAAGCTTGCATTAATTCAGGGTGCAAAGCTTGCATTACTTCAGGGTGCAAAGCTTGCATTAATTCAGGGTGCAAAGCTTGCATTACTTCAGGGTGCAAAGCTTGCATTAATTCAGGGTGCAAAGCTTGCATTAATTCAGGGTGCAAAGCTTGCATTAATTCAGGGTGCAAAGCTTGCATTAATTCAGGGTGCAAAGCTTGCATTAATTCAGGGTGCAAAGCTTGCATTAATTCAGGGTGCAAAGCTTGCATTACTTCAGGGTGCAAAGCTTGCATTAATTCAGGGTGCAAAGCTTGCATTAATTCAGGGTGCAAAGCTTGCATTACTTCAGGGTGCAAAGCTTGCATTAATTCAGGGTGCAAAGCTTGCATTAATTCAGGGTGCAAAGCTTGCATTACTTCAGGGTGCAAAGCTTGCATTACTTCAGGGTGCAAAGCTTGCATTAATTCAGGGTGCAAAGCTTGCATTACTTCAGGGTGCAAAGCTTGCATTAATTCAGGGTGCAAAGCTTGCATTACTTCAGGGTGCAAAGCTTGCATTAATTCAGGGTGCAAAGCTTGCATTTCTTCAGGGTGCAAAGCTTGCATTTCTTCAGGGTGCAAAGCTTGCATTACTTCAGGGTGCAAAGCTTGCATTTCTTCAGGGTGCAAAGCTTGCATTACTTCAGGGTGCAAAGCTTGCATTTCTTCAGGGTGCAAAGCTTGCATTACTTCGGGGTGCAAAGCTTGCATTATTTCAGGGTGCAAAGCTTGCATTACTTCGGGGTGCAAGCTTACTTCCTTTTGGCAAAGAAAAGGCACACACCTCCACCCGTCTCGTGGGACATCATCTGCGCCTGGTGCTCTTCTTGCATCCGCTGATCCTCCGCGACCATTTCCTGGGCGCGGGCGAGGCTCAGCTGCTCTTGCCGGGACCTCTCGGCGTCTCGTTGCTGCCGTGCGACTTCGTCGTTGCTCTCGATGCCGATCGTGTCGCCGTCGGCCACCGCGCTGCCGAGCTTCGTCATGGGCTGCACTCCCTCCGGCACTCCCTCCAGCTTCTGCATCGCCACGGGCACCCCCGTCTGCACCTCGACGAGCACCCTGAAGTCCTGAAACGTCATCTCCGGATCGACCTGCACGGGCGTGTGCTCGCCGAAAAAGGAGAGAACCAGCAACATCGCGCTACCCCCCCCCCCCCCCTCGTTTTTTTGTGTTGCCGACAAATCAACCGGGGGTTGATGTCCAGTCTGGTGTCTTTCGACGTTTCTTGGTATCCTTCCTTTGGGCGGTGGTGGGTCTGCTGTCAATCCGCTTTTTAGCGTTATTGGTGGATTAGAAGGTCGGTATTTTAAAGACTCCGGTTGACCGTGGAGGCTTGGGTACGGAGGGGGGTTGAGAAAAGTGAGAGGGTGCAGCTCGTTTCGGGGGATGTGTCACTCCATTGCGAAACCTTGCGAAGTCCCCTAATGCGTTTTTAGAGGGTGTTTGGGATTGGGTAGGGTGTGGTCGTTCTGCTACGGAGTGAAAAGCCAGGAAAGTTCGACGCTAATCTTCGACTCTTGATTATGTTCACCGGGTTGCGTGCTCGTCAGGAAGATCCCGGTGCCTGGCTTTTCTTCTGGGTGGGGTTTTTAGAGTTGAAGTTCGCTTGAAATTCCGGGGGTTTAGAGTCTTCGTGTGACCGTTCATGAAGGGGTTCTCTTAGAGCAAGAAAGGGCTATCTGGTTACGAGTTGTACATGGTGCACGCTTTCGTTCTGGGTTATGGCTAGCCATGTCCGGGACTGTTTGTGACCGACACCAAGTACATTCCTTCGTGGAGTGTAGTCTTGGGCCCCCCACGTTCTACAAGTTGAGCATTGAGTTATTTAAGGTGCAAGTGCCATCAAGGCAGGCGAGCACTGTTCTACAAGTTGAGCAGGGGGTTTTAGCGTTATTTATTTTTAGCGTTTTAGTACTAACAATCTTGCGGTTTGCCCTTCGATGTATTAGGCAGGCAAAAAAGGCGGAGGCAGCATGTTTTGGTGGTTGATCAGAATTCCTTACCTGAATAACACAGGGTAAATACAAGTGGGAAAACGATCACCCGGCATGGTTGGTGGAGTTGGCAGGTTGATTCCGTTAACGAACGAAATCTCGACCCTTAAATAGGTGGGCGTGTCGTTGTAGGGGGTGTCTTTTGGCATCGGCGGCTTGCTGCTTACCCGAGACGCGCACTACTTCTTAAGGGGACTGCGCGCGACTTATAGCGCGCGGAAGAGCGAGCCAATAGCAGGTCTGTGATGCTCCTAAATGTCCTGGGCTGCACGCGCACTTCACTGACGCATTAAACGAGTTTGAGAGCCTTCCGGCTACCTATCTTGAACACCAAGAAGAAATTCGCTTTGAATCTAGTCTCGGGCCCCCCACGCGTATTTTGGAGTCAACCGCATACGGACGGAGGCGGTGGGTGTTAATTTTGGGAAAATGGACTTTTCAAGGCAAACCTTGGGTCATACTCAAAAGGGACAAAATTTCGTAGGTCGAAAATGGGTACCCAGGCGCATTTGAAAGATTTCGTGGAAGATTTTTTTCAAATGCGCACGTCGACGCTGAATGAATACACATGGAAGTGACCCAGGACGGGCACCCGTGTCTTGCAGATACCCGCGAATTGACTCGAGTTCAACTCACAGCCTCAATGGTCAACCGGAGACCCTAAAACACCGAACCTCTAAACGCTAGCACAAGGCAACCCAAAAACAACATGCCGCCGGGTGGAGAGGACCTGCCTGCAGGAATCCAATTGCCTCCGGGTGGGCCAGTCTGACGTGTCGTCGGGCGGAAGAAAGCAAAACAAAACTAAAAAAGACAGGCGCTTCGTTTTTGTTTGCGCGTGCCGACGCCATATGGCGTAGTAGTTCGTCCGTATGCGGCTAAAGTTATTCGTGTTTCCGCCGATATTCGCTCAGTCGGTGCTGTGTGACGGGGGGCGTTCCTTCTTTGCTTGGAGCTTTTTGGTTGCGGTACAGCCGGTCCATCCCCATCTCCTGGAACTGCATCGAATTGCCTGCCGCTGTTCATTGTAGCGAATCGAGGTCCACCACAGTCTGTCTATCAGGAGGGGATGGACCGGCTTAGGGTGCGGCCCCAGAGGATGCACTTTTGGAAGGTGCTTACAAAACGTGTGGGATCGCACCAAGGCACGCAGAACACATCTGAAACGTGTAGCGGTGCTGGTTACATGCAATCCCTGGTGGTTGATGTTGCGTGGTCGTTAAAACAGCATCGTCGACTTGGAAACAGACGACGCTAAACCTGTCACACGCTTGATGTCTGGTAGCAACTTTGATCTCTCATCGGCAATAGGCTTGCTTACAAAACATGTGGGATCGCACCAAGGCACACAGAACACATCTGAAACGTGTAGCGGTGCTGGTTACACTGAGCCGGTCCATCCCCTCTTGATAGACCGTGAGAGACCGAAGAATACAGCACCGGGCAATTCGATGCAGCTCTAGGGACTAGGGATGGACCTGATAGGATTCACTGTGATAAACAGCGGCAGGCACTTCGATGCAGCTGCAAGAGATAGGGACCGGCTCAGGTACGTCCGGCGGATACTCTGGTATGATGACATTCCGGTGTCTCTTGTGTTTGCACGGCATTTCATCAGGCAACTCATGTGCGGTGCCATGCCAGTGTTTCTCATGCTGGGCTTGTTCTTCTGGCCTATCGGCGAAGAACCTGTCTGCACTGGATTTGTTGGCAGCACGCAGCGAAGCTTTCGGACGGTTTACTAGAATCCAGAAGGAACGAGGAACGGTGAAATGCAAGAAGAAATGGCGCACAAATGGTAAACAGTTGTGAGGGGTAAATGAACGCAAAAAAAAAAGAAAAAAAGAATAGGCGTGTGTTTGTTTGTACGTGCCGGGGGAGGACTAGCCTGCTAGTGGATGATAGTGAGTGAATATGCTCATTGGGCTAATCTTCTCCCCAACACGCTGCCAGCCACGCTTCAAAAAGTCCAGTACGATGCGACACAGTTTCCCTGTCACATAGCTGATCAAAAAGTCCAGTACGGTGCAACGCAGTTTCCCTGTCACATAGACGACAACGCCTCAACCTTCTGGTGAGCAGGGTAGGGCTGTTGTATTTGATGGACAAGATGCCAGAGCTGAGGCTCGCCCATTTCTGGGTCAAACAAAGCAGTGCGCTACAAAAATACCCGAGTTTGCTCAGATGTACGTATGAATGTGTTGTTGGTGTGCGAGGTGTGGTGTTGTGTGCGTTTTATGAATGTGTTGTTGGTGTGCGAGGTGTGGTGTTGTGTGCGTTTTATGAATGTGTTGTTGGTGTGCGAGGTGTGGTGTTTTGTGCGTTTTATGTTGTGTGGTATTGATACGAGTGTTATGTACGTTGTGTGGAATGTGACATGTGTTGTAAGTGGCGCGTGTTGTGAGCTACACTCCAGTCCGTAATTAATCGACTTCTAATTCGTGAAGACCGCCAAATCCGTGAAAAAAACAATGAATTCGTTCACGAAACAGAAATTCGCAAAATTAATGGTTTGCAGGGCCCGTCCCCCCGACCTCTTTGCGCAAGCAGGTGTCAGGCAGAAGACTCCAGCAAAAATACTCGAGGGGCTGCCTTGTGCTTACTTCGAAGGAAGCTAGAGGGGGAGAAACAATACAACTACAAAATGGGTCTTTTTTGTTGAACGCATACGCCCGCCACTGAACCCAGATTCACCTGTGTTTCGCGTGGGCTACTTTACCTCCCTTGATCTTTTGCAGCTGGCAGCCTCCTCAAGTATTTCCTACAAAGCAGGTGCTTATACAAAAATAAACGAAACGTATCGTAAGCCATTTCCACCAGAGATTTGTTCTTTCCAATAAATACACAAATTCCAGAAGCGCCCGTCTGAACTACAATTAATTCCTACACGCAATAGCTCTTCACTAAATACAATTCCACCAGATGTTACTTGATTAATTACGGACTGGTGTGTTTGTGTGCTGTCGTGCAGTGAGGCTAGAGGGGAAGAAACGATAAACTACAAAATGGGTCTTCTCCTTTTTTTTTTTTTTTTTGCTTGCACCGCGGCGGGAGCTAAAAGCGCATCCTCCGTTGGAATTCGCAACCCTGGCGCCCCCGAGTATTTCCTGCAAAGCAGGTGCTCATGAACGGACGCGGGCTGTCGACAATGCCGAGCATGGGTCTAAATAAGGATCCGGACCCGGCGTCCGGCGTCACGGTATTTCTTAGAGTGAAAGTTATTTTTCTGGGGGTTTTCCAGTGTGTGGGTGACCATTTGTACTTAGAGTTTCCGAAACCCTGCAAAGTGTCGCCAATTGTTTTCCTCGTGAAACTGATTCTTGAGGCCCACACATTGATGCAACAGGGGTTTTCCGTCAAATTTGGCCCGTTACGTTGATTATCTGAATTTGATGACGGTAGTTACAGTGGTTCACACTGACGGCCACTGACTGGGTGTACGTTACCAGCCACGGGTTAACCCCCTTTTTGCGGGGGGTGGCGTTCGGCGTCGCCGTATTTAGACCCATGGCTGCCGAAAAGGAAAGCCGCGAGTCCCGAATTTTGACAAATCCAAAACGCTGGACACAAGCTGTTGGCGGCAAACAAAACCAGGAAAACGTTCGCGCAAGCCTGTGCAGAGAACACGCGGGAAGAGGCAAAGAAAACGCCGAGCTGGAGGTGCTTCGCGGCCGCAGAAGTGGCACGAGGCTCTACCTGCCTCTACTCTTATCAGTACTGTTGAGCCACATCACCCCCTGCCCGATCGAACGCTGCCGAGCGTTGTAGTTTGGGTTATAATGCAATCTTCGCACGTGATGTGTCATGCTTTCGCCTCGTTAGCTCGTCTTGATCGTCGCGCTCAGGCGCGCGTTTGGTGCTCCGCTTCTTCTTCGATTGCTCGTCCAGGTTCATCGGTTGCGCGTCGATTTCTGCTGAACCGAATCGTTTGAACTAGAATGCAAAGAAGCTGTGGCGACAATCTGCATCAACAAAATCGAGTGTGATCGCCGCGGAATTGTTTAAGGTTAGAAAGCAAAGAATCTGTGGCGATAATCTGCATCTGCGTAATCGAGCTCAGGTCGTTTTCACGGGGGGGGGGGGGGGGGGGGGTAGATGAAGCTCAACTCTTGTACCGAAGGGAACATTTTCCGATCCCACGGCTGTACATCAGTACGCCAAAATTCAACTAAAAAGTGATTTTTCAGTCGGGACTTTCCTCCGCGTGACCTCACGTCCGTTCAACACGTGGTTCGGTACTTGGGATCCCTTCGGTTCTTTTTCTGGCAGCTTCGTCGAGTATTTCCTTCCAAGCTGGCGCTTATGTAAGGGAAATAAGCACTGTGCTACCTCCATTCTTTGCACTCGTTCTCTTCTCTACTCACTACCGAACGTACTCTTTCACTCTTTCACTCTCTTTGGCTAGACAACAAAGACTCCTGCGCAGGGTCTTTGCAGCTGTGCTCGTGGAGTTAAATCCGCTTGAGACTTTTTCTATGACTTACCCTCACACTTTGTACGTACGTATTTTCGTTCTTCGTTCTGCTTTCAGAGTGATGTTACGTACGTATTTTCGTTCTTCGTTCTGCTTTTCAGAGTGAAACTCCGTTTTGAAACTTGAATTTGGTGCTTCCGGCGGTCATCGCGCTGTGACTGCGTGCTTTTTAATGGGTGCTCCGAGTGATATTTTGCATAATTAAAACCACCCGTTTTGGGGTGGGGGTCGTTGTATAATGGTCTAGCTTGAAGGGAATTGGAGAGGTTGAAAAAGGTTTTGGGGTGGGGGTCGTTGTATAATGGTCTAGCTTGAAGGGAATTGGAGAGGTTGAAAAAGGTTTTGGGGTGGGGGTCGATGTATAATGGTCTAGCTTGAAGGGAATTGGAGAGGTTGAAAAAGGTTTTGGGGTGGGGGTCGTTGTATAATGGTCTAAAGGGAATTGGAGAGGTTGAAAAAGGTTTTGGGGTGGGGGTCGTTGTATAATGGTCTAAAGGGAATTGGAGAGGTTGAAAAAGGTTTTGGGGTGGGGGTCGATGTATAATGGTCTAGCTTGAAGGGAATTGGAGAGGTTGAAAAAGGTTTTGGGGTGGGGGTCGTTGTATAATGGTCTAAAGGGAATTGGAGAGGTTGAAAAAGGTTTTGGGGTGGGGGTCGTTGTATAATGGTCTAGCTTGAAGGGAATTGGAGAGGGTGGGGTCTTCGTCGGTTTGTGTTTTTTTCCCCGACGACAACTAGTGTCAGACTAGCCTACCCGAAGGCAGTTGATTTCTTTAGGCAAGGTTTCTCTACCGACGGAAGTTGTTTGGGTTAGTGTTTTTTATTTTTTTCGGATTTTTTTGTTGTTTTGTTATTATTCTTGAACGGGGGTTCGCGTAACCCTTCTTTTCCGGAAGATAACGTTATCTTTTCTTTTCTCTCTGGCGCTCTTTTTCTCTCTATCTCTCTCTTTGGCTAGCAAAACGTCTGTTGCGACCGACACCACGATCACACCCGTATTGAATGTGACCAAGGGCTCCCCACGTTCTACCCGGGTTTGAGGTGGGGGGGGTGCCTTTTCAGTCGTTCTTTCGTCTGTACTCACAAGTCTTCGGTACTCTTTCACTTTGGCTAGCCTGGTGGGTTCTTCTAGCAGCGGGCTCGCTAAGCTGATCCCTGTAAAAGGAGCGGTGCCTGGAACGCGGCCAAGGAAACATAAAGGGTTGGGTAAGATGCTACGTGTATGTGTGAGTGTGTGAGTGTGTGTGTGTTTAAGTTCAGGGCTTTGAGTGGGTAACGTCTGAATCGAAGTATAGCCCACTTGTCACTTTCACCAGTCGGCTTTGAGTTTCCGACACGCTGCTTTTGGGTCCTGTGACTCCTTTCCGAAGGGCGGGTGGGGCGGGATCCTTCGGGGGACGGATAGAGCGTGGGAAGCTGTCAGCTTCTCCATCCGGCACTCGGCTCAAGACTTCTGTTTTCATCTTGCGGTGTTAGCTGCGCGGGGTTTTCGGCCCCGTGCAACAGCTGAGTGTCTTTAAACAGGCGACACATCTCACCCGAGGATGTGGCAAACTCTCTCTGCTATGAGCTTGGCCTGACTAGCTGATCCAAACTCCTGGTGCCAGCACCCGTCATGGTCGGCAGTCGTCACCTGGGTCACAGTTTTGAGTCCTGTTCCGAGACTCGCTCGCATGAGAGGCAGTGTCCTGCTTCAAACATTAAACTAAGACTCCCCTCCCACTCCCCACTGTGCTCTGCGGAGTTTACTTCGCAGATTGCCGCCGCAAAAAGAAGACAATTCAGTGCTGCCTAGCGAGTCGCCCTGAGTTTGTTAACTGATTGCTCAGACACAGTTGTAGGGGCCTTCTCCCCCCGTGACGGGGGTTGATCGTCGGCAACACAAAAAGAAAACGTGACGTTCTGACTCGCTCAAGGAACATGCGTATCGGAAACTCAACTCTGTGCTGCGGCGTGGAGTGAAGAAGCGGGCGTTTCGCACTCGCTTCACGTTTTTTGGGCTTCCTGAGGCTGGACACCCGCCCCGCTCATTTTATTTTCTTTTTTGCTCGTGCGCAAAAAGGAAAATAAAATGGGGGAAAACAATGCAAATTTCACCGCTCATTCTTTTTCAGGCAGAGCACTGCCCCCCCCCCATAATACACAGTGGGTGTCGCCCACTGTGTATTGTGATTAAGCAGCGGTTGCCGGCTTATCCCGCGACACGCTGCCCGAGAAGGCGGCCGAGCTGCGCCGCGTTCGTTTCTTGGCCCCCCGTAAAACGCTGGCGATGTGTCCTGTTGTCGGCAGCCTGGTGGCAAAGCCGGTGCTAATGCACGTTTGACGCTAGCATCAAGTCTTTTTCAAAGGAAATTTAACGGAAAGAAAGAGATGCGTGGATTTATTTCGTGAGGAAAGGGGGAGCACAAGACTCCCCACTGCTAGGTTTTTTCTTGGGAGGGAGGGAGAAACAGCACGACTCCTAAAAATGGGTCGTTGCTTCCGCACATTCTCGAGGTTTAGAAGGTGTGTTCTTTTCAGTAGTACCGTAGGCTTGGGGTGGAAACCCCCATACAACTACGAATTCGTCGTTTAGCGTGCATTAAACAAAGGTTGCAGTGTCCTTTGAGTACACGAACCACATGGATTACGCATGCTCTCTGCCTTATATGCACAGCACGGCTACAACACGAGGATGCAGGCTGGAGTGAACGTAGGCAATTTCATACAACAGCTGCATCAGACGCAGCTTGATCAGCGAGCTCGCTGGGGGAGGCGGCGCCACCCCGTACACCTGTCAGTCTCCCACCTGACTGCCCCTGGTGCATGTGAACATTTCCGGAGTTGGGGCTTGCACTGATAAACGAAGCAACGGACGATCAGCATCAACTGACCAAAGGTGATGGAAATGATAAGGCAAAAGTTTCTTGTTCTTCGCGTGTACAGGGTATAAACCTCTCTGGGGGGGGTTTCCTGTATTAGCACTTTTTTCGTTGGCTTCGTTTTCTCTTTCATGTGCAACCGTTGTTCCGGAAATGTTCCCGTCAGTACAGATGTACTATTAAAAAAAAAAAAAAAAAAAAGCGTGGGAGAAATTGATGATTTGTGCGGAACTCACCTGCTTTGGTAAATTGTCATGTAACGCAGCCAGCTGACTAATTTTTAGTACCGCAATGCCAACTTGTTAACCGTAGTAGTGGTAGCTTGAACTTGATATGCAGCAACAATCTGTGACGGTAGACTGCACATATTAGTAGCATCTGTCGTTCTAGTCCGGGAACAAGTCAGGGAGAAGAACGGAGCAATCTTTATAAACTTAATGTAGGTAGCTGCTTGAGCGGCGCCGGTTTTCGCGCACTACCCTGAGCCCAAATCCTGGACGTGGTTTCAGGTGGCAAATTTGTATATGATCATGATCAGAAGGTCCTACTTGGGCGGTTCAGTTTCCTCACACATTGCATGTGGCTAAAAACAAAACAAAAAAAAAAACACTCAAAGCGGGTAAGCGGGGCGCGTGATGTCGGCTTCCGTCGGGGGGAACTTGTGGCAGCAGGAGGAGGCGTAGAGCGTGGGGGACGACACGCTGGCGACCTCCATGGACTGGCTGGACGTCGACGAGGGCACCGTCGACGCGGCGCCGACGCTCGTGTCGCGGGAGGTCCCCTGCGACGACGACGAGCCGGCCGGGTGGTGGCTGTCCCGGAAGCCCCGCTCGTACTCCTGCAGCAGCGCCTGCACACGCCGCTCCTCCGCCTGCCCCGGCGTCTGCGGCACCGCACACCTGTCGGTCGCACAACGGACTGCCTCCAGGGGTTTTCCGAGGGATGCATCCAAGTTGTGTGCCAAATAACGAGAGGGGATAGAAACCCCACACCAATTATCGGAACCCTGACGTTAAACTTAACCCTCTTCAAAGGGCGGTGAAAACGCGCAGTGCGTTGAGGAAGCAGCACCAAAACTACCCCCCGCCCCGCTGGTGAGACGAGACTTTTGCTCACTCGGGAAACATCGATCAAATGCCCCCTGGGCGCATGTGCAAAACAAAGAGCGAAAAATAAGAGCTCGTCACTCGCACAACCGCGGCTGATACAAAACGAATGACGATGATGACGGGAAGAGAGAGTTGTTTTCGTTGAACGCAGTGCCTGATCGTTTTTTTTTTACGTAAAGCTGGATTCAGGACGCAAGTGAAAACGCCACGGTTTGCGGCGACGAGCTTCTCATTTCCTCCAACATTTCATGTTTGGTAAAAAAAGAAATCGATGTTTTGTTCGTGCGCACCAGCGAAACTCACCTGCTTTGGTAAGTCTTCTAGGAGTACGCCGCCAGCTAACTCAAGTTTTGGACCAACAATGCCAACTTGTCAACAGTAGTAGTGGTTTGAACTTGATATGCAGCAACAATTCTGTGACGATGGACTGCGCATAGTAAAAGCATGTGTCGTTCTAGTCTGGGAACAAGCCAGGGAGAAGAACGGAGCAATCGTTACAAACTTTAAGGTGGCCACTTGAGCGGCGCCACACAAACACAAAAAAAAAAGCACTCAAAGCGGGTAAGCGGGGCGCGTGATGTCGGCTTCCGTCGGGGGGAACTTGTGGCAGCAGGAGGAGGCGTAGAGCGTGGGGGAAGACACGCTGGCGACCTCCATGGACTGGCTGGACGTCGACGACGACACCGTCGACGCGGCGCCGACGCTCGTGTCGCGGGAGGTCCCCTGCGACGACGACGAGCCGGCCGGGTGGTGGCTGTCCCGGAAATCCCGCTCGTACTCCTGCAGCAGCGCCTGCACGCGCCGCTCCTCCGCCTGCCCCGGCGTCTGCGGCGCGGTCGCTGCGGCGGCCTTCAGCTTCGCCTCGCACGCCGCGATCGACTTTTTGAGCGACTTCCCGCTGCCCGAAGTGAGCGCGAGGCTCTTCCGGAACGCCTCCGCGGCCTGCGCGAACTTACCCATCGCCACCAGAACGTCGCCCTTGCGGCTGTGCCCTTTGAACCAGCTGGGCTTCAAGGTGATGCACTTTTCCGCGTCGAGTAGCGCCAGGAGCAGCACCTCGTCCAAACCCCCGGCCACGTTCAAGTTAGCTGCGGACCGGTTCGAGTACAGCATGTGGTTGCTCGGCTCGATTGCGATGGCGTCCGTGAACCACGTGACCGCCTCCCGGTAGGCGCCGTCTTGGTACGCCTTGTTTCCGAACTCCTTCAGCTCGGCCACCGTAAGGTTCGCCGCGCCCGGCGGGGCAGCGGGCGCCGCCGGGGGCGACACGGCAGTTGAACCGGGTGCGTGGTCTGTTGGGGCTTTTGAGATTAACTTCGCTTGAGGATCCGGGTGACTATCATCGAAAGGGTTCCTTCAAAGGTATCGTATAATGTGCGCATCGTATCTGCGTTTCTGTAAAGGTATGTCGTACACTGTGCATAATCTGTATCTGCGGCGGGTGTCGTTGTCGCCTACTGCCGACTACTCGACTTATTTTGGTGCGCGTTCCTATTGTGTCTAGTATTTCCGGGGTTCTTGCGACCGACACCGTTTTTTCTCCGTACCTCGTCGACCCCCGCCGGCCACATTCAAGTCAGCTGCGGACCGGTTCGAGTACAGCATGTGGTTGCTCGGCTCGATTGCGATGGCGTCCGTGAACCACGTGACCGCCTCCCGGTAGGCGCCGTCTTGGTACGCCTTGTTTCCGAACTCCTTCAGCTCGGCCACCGTAAGGTTCGCCGCGCCCAGCGGGCCAACAGTCATCAGATTTTTTAGAACTAAAAATACTCGAGGACTGCCTTGTGGCTCATTTCGAAGGAGGCTAGAGGGGGAGAAAACAATACAACTACAAAGTGAGATTTTTGGGCAAGGTGCCTTAGGGGACTAGTCCCAATGTGAAATGTGCCCTTAGGGGACCTGTGTTTCGTGTGGGGTACAGCACATTTACCTCCTTTGATCTTTTGCAGCTGGCAGCCTCCTCCAGTATTTCCTACAAAGCAGGTGCTGACGGCGCGGCGCGGTAGCTTGCAAACGGGCACAGTGCCACAGTTGACCTCATCCTTGAGGATATCAGTCCGAGTAAGTGCCATTTTTTGTTTGTACGTGCCGGGGGAGGATTGGCCTGTTGTGATTGATAGTGAGTGAATATGCTCGTTAGGCTAATCTTCTCCCAAACACGCTGCTAGCGTTCTCTTTTCTTTCGTGTTTACAAAAGCATTGTTACTACGTAGTCGTAGTAGTAGTAGTAGTAGTAGTAGTAGTAGTAGTAGTAGTAGTAGTAGTAGTAGTAGTAGTAGTAGTAGTAGTAGTAGTAGTAGTAGTAGTAGTAGTAGTAGTAGTAGTAGTAGTAGTAGTAGTAGTAGTAGTAGTAGTAGTAGTAGTAGTAGTAGTAGTAGTAGTAGTAGTAGTAGTAGTAGTAGTAGTAGTAGTAGTAGTAGTAGTAGTAGTAGTAGTAGTAGTAGTAGTAGTAGTAGTAGTAGTAGTAGTAGTAGTAGTAGTAGTAGTAGTAGTAGTAGTAGTAGTAGTAGTAGTAGTAGGAATTGGCAGCTAGCTTCTGGCCTCATCGCACTCGGTCTCGGCTTAGGTCTTCGGTCATTGTACTCAGGGTGGGCTTGGCTACCTATCCGGAGTATTCATCATCGGAAAGGGGAGGAAAGAGAAGTCAGACAGAACCTTGAGAGAGAGAGAGAGACGAGTTAGAGTGCAGGGACCATCTCTCCGGGGAGTTTCCGGTCTCCTCACTTCTCTTCGCACTGCTACGGCGGGCGTAAGTCGCTCCGGAGGCGCGCCGCAGGTCGCGGCTCTGCTACAGTGAGTGGTAGCACCGGAGTTGGTGCTGCAGCGGGCGCTCTGGCCGGCGGGTGAGCTCGTCTCGCGGGGGATCGCCGCCTTGTAGCGCTGCGGGCCCTCTTCTTCCTCGCGACTGCGCGGCCTACGGCGGCGGCAAACACCTTGATGGGAAACTTCAGCTTCCAATTAGCGAAAGCTACGTCCTGAGATAACTTGCAACTAGCGAATGGGATAGAGTGTGCCTGTTGACCATGTCAATGGGCCAACCAGGCGAGATCACAATGGGGGCAAGGGAGGGCGGGAAGAAGAAGAATTCAGTCTCAGAAGACCCACCTCAGCCCACCCGAAGTCTCCTGTTGTAGGCTCGGGTGGTGTGCTCATCCTGCCATGCGCTTTGCTCCAGTTCCTACCGTGTACTAAAGGAATTGGCAGCTAGCTTCTGGCCTCATCGCACTCGGTCTCGGCTTAGGTCTTCGGTCATTGTACTCAGGGTGGGCTTGGCTACCTACGCCATCCGGAGTATTCATCATCGGAAAGGGGAGGAAAGAGAAGTCAGACAGAACCTTGATAACTTGCAACTAGCGAATGGGATAGAGTGTGCCTGTTGACCATGTCAATGGGCCAACCAGGCGAGATCACAATCCATCCACCACTCCGCCAGTGAAAAACGTCCTCACCGCTTGTGTCACCGCCGCCACGGACTGAGGAGTGAAGGCCGTCAAGGGAACCCGGGATGGGAGATCAGCGGGATTTCCTGCACTCCTCACCCATCGAACCGATATAGCGCAGTTCAAGGACTGCACCCGCTTCAAACCTGCAACCACCGCGTTGTTCAACACGGAACTCCGCAGACACGCACCTTTCCGCGCGACTCCTTTGACGGTTGTGTTGTCGACGACAACGTCAACCCGACCCCCAGACACAGTATCGGGCAAGCACAAAAGAACACGCTCGAAAGCCAGCGCCTCGAGCTCGTTTATATGAAAGAGGGACTCCTCGCGGGACCACGCCGCACCAAGGATAGTCACCTCTGATGTGCGAGAGTCGACGAGGACGCCCCCCCAACCTTTTTTACTGGCATCTACAAAGGCCGTTATAGACGGCCTCGCCGCTCCGGTTGGAAGACTGCGAGGTTTCAAAACCGAATCAATCCGAAGAATTCAGTCTCAGAAGACCCACCTCAGCCCACCCGAAGTCTCCTGTTGTAGGCTCGGGTGGTGTGCTCATCCTGCCATGCGCTTTGCTCCAGTTCCTACCGTGTACTAAGTAGTAGTAGTAGTAGTAGTAGTAGTAGTAGTAGTAGTAGTAGTAGTAGTAGTAGTAGTAGTAGTAGTAGTAGTAGTAGTAGTAGTAGTAGTAGTAGTAGTAGTAGTAGTAGTAGTAGTAGTAGTAGTAGTAGTAGTAGTAGTAGTAGTAGTAGTAGTAGTAGTAGTAGTAGTAGTAGTAGTAGTAGTAGTAGTAGTAGTAGTAGTAGTAGTAGTAGTAGTAGTAGTAGTAGTAGTAGTAGTAGTAGTAGTAGTAGTAGTAGTAGTAGTAGTAGTAGTAGTAGTAGTAGTAGTAGTAGTAGTATGTGTCATCCTAATCCGGGAACAAGTCAGGGAGAAGAACGGAGCAATCTTTACAAACGAACGAGTGACATAAGGTGGCCGCTTGAGCGGCGCCAATCCGAGCGCACACATTGTTACTACGAAAAAAAGCGGGGCGGAATACCTGCGCCGGGGCTGCGAGCTGCTTTCTGCGGCGCCACGCCGCCGGGCGCCGCGGCGCTCCTGCCGAGCACCGACGGCCGCGGAAGGGACTTGCTCGCCGACCTCCAGAAGACGCCGTCACCTTCGGCTTGCCTTGGCGCCGCGACGGCATCGCCGCCGACTGCGTCGGCGGCGCGGGGAGGAGGCAGGGCGGTGTTGGCAGCGGGCTCGGCCTGCTCTGCGGAGCAGGCGTCGGCTGCCTCGGGCGCCGGCGGCTCTTCCCACCCCCGGCGCAGGTGCGTGTGCTGCCGGGAGTCCGCGCCGGCCGGCTTCTTCAGGAAGCCGGCGGTCCGCCGGATGTGCTCGTCGGGCGACACCATGTCCTCCGCGGAGATGCCGAGCTCGCGCATGAAGGACTCCTTGCTGACCTTCCGCCGCCCGTACATCGCGAACTTCGTCGCCGCCTGGTCGCTGATCATTTTTCCAGCCTGTGTTTTATAGTCAGACACACTCCGTTCTTAAAATTGTGTATTTATTTTCCTCTTTTTGTGTAATTTTCCCTGAACCATGGTGTGTTACGCGTCGTCGGTGACGAATCAACTTTGCCCTGTGAAGGCTAAATAGCCGCAGGCACTTTCCAGCTTCTCAGTCTCTTTGCGTCGTGAAATTAGTTCAGTCATTTTTGTGCACACGCAATCTTGCGGGTTGTCCCTTCATGTATTGAGGCTAAAACGATGCAGACAGCGTGTTTTTGGGGGTTGACCCAACCTGAAAGGGCTGACCCGAGGCTCGTCGAACTCAAGCTGTGCGTGCTCTCTACGTCCAGCCCCGGCACGCCGCTCGTGCCGGGTCGGAAGAGCGACGCGTTCGCGCACCATGCGGTGACGCTGGAGGGCGTCACCGCATAATCAACCCTCGTCTCTTTGACAGCCGCTTCAAGACGCGACAGAAACACCCCATGCCCGACGCCGGCTTTTTGCCTCGGCAGGTCGTGGGCCTGAAACCGCGAAGATCCAGGTTGCTCAGGGGGAAGGAGGCTTTTCTACGGCTTCACCCACACTTTTACGACCCCCCCACCACAGTCCCCCTCGGACACCTTCAGCCGGAAACGAGACGTCTCGCCCCGGCGGTCGGTGCTCCGAGGTCGGCGAGGCGGTACCCCCAAACGACCTCGGGCTCCGGGATCTCGCCAGGCCCGGAGCCCGGTTGCACAGCCTGCTGCTCGACCTCCTCACGGACGGGCACGCTTCCCGACGGAAGCTGCTGGGCACGCCGCTCGTGCCGGGCCGGAAGAGCGACGCGTTTGCGCACCATGCGGTGACGCTGGAGGGCGTCACCGCATAACCAACCCTCGTCTCTTTGACAGCCGCTTCAAGACGCGACAGAAACACCATGCCCGACGCCGGCTTTTTGCCTCGGCAGGTCGTGGGCGTGAAATCGCGAAGATCCAGGTTGCTCAGGGGAAGGTTCCCCCACAGTCACCTTCCGCCGGAAACGAGACGTCTCGCCCCGGCGGTCTGTGCTCCGAGGTCGGCGAGGCGGTGCCCCCAAACGACCTCCATGGGCTCTGGGATCTCGCCAGGCCCGGAGCCCGGTTGCACAGCCTGCTAGACCTCCTCGCGGACGGGCACGCTTTACGACGGAAGCTGCTGGACACGCTCTCCGACGGAAGCTGCTGGACACGCTTTCCGACGGAAGCTGCTGGGCACGCTTTACGACGGAAGCTGCTGGGCACGCTTTCCGACGGAAGCTGCTGGGTACGCCGCTCGTGCCGGGTCGGAAGAGCGACGCGTTTGCGCACCATGCGGTGACGCTGGAAGGCGTCGGCTTGGTGGAACGCGTTCTCCGCTCGGAGCCGCTGGAGTGCGTACTGCCGGCGTTCGCTGTCGAGAAGGGGGAGCACCACTCCCGTGCCATCGTCGACGGCCGCCCGCTGAAGGGGGAGCACCACTCCCGTGCCATCGTCGACGGCCGCCCGCTGAAGGGGGAGCACCACTCCCGTGCCATCGTCGACGGCCGCCCGCTGAACGACTCTACTACACTGCTGTCAAAGCAGACAGGGCAGAAGCATTTGTGCTTCACATCTAGGCCAATGTGTCTTCACGGAGAATGTATGCGACCCCGTTGCGTTGCTGCTGTTCGCTTGACACGACCTTCGCTTCTGCATGGACACCTTCCTTGACGCAACGAGTAGGAGCGGACGATGATAGGAAAAGACGTTTGCACAGAGTACAGGTCGTTACCTCCGCGACCGGGGGTCGTCTGCAAGGAGACTGAAACCCTGGGCACTGCGGAGAGAGAGAGAGAGAGGGAGGAGGGCAGGAGAAGAAGTTCGAGCGGGGAAAAGGGACAGCTCGCCTGCCTTTGTGCTGTTGGCGATGTAAAGCTACTCCGGTTGTCCGGATAGACGTTTTCTTTTGATTGCGGGTTTGTTGTTGTTCTTCTTTTCTAGGTCTTGTTTAGGCGGCCAGGCTTCAGCGCCTGACTGACTAAATCTAAAGGAGCGGGAGGACAAGCACGACCTCAGGTTTCACATGCTGCATAACATGTGGTGGGAAGACATAGTATGGATCACGTGTCCTACTGGTACAAAGCATGTGATCACCATGATACACACTTGCAGCTACGTCGAGTATTTCTACTTCCATACCCCTAAGTGCGAGGACCAGCGGCGTAAAAAAGCAGACGGCCACAGCAGGCGCGCGCCGAGAAAGCGACGCGTTCGGATTGTTTGAATGCAAAGCTCCGTTTTTGCTCCCGTATCTGCGGGGATGAGACGACAACTACTTCTGCTTGTTGTGCGGTTTATCGTCACATGTTTGTTGCTGCACATCGAGTACAAACTACCACTACTATTAGTTTGCTTGTTCGCGTGTCGACAAAATAAGACGCGTCACTGGCTAACCACGGTTGAAACCGGAAAATGATGAGGGGACGGAATTGTTTTTCGTTGAACGCTTTGACCTGGACGTATGTTTCTTGGTACAGGGCGCAAGGAAACGCCGTGGATGGCCTGCGACGCGTTCTTATTTCCTCCAACAATGCATGTTTGGTATTAAAAAAAAGAGAGGCGAGCTAGTCTCGTGCGGGGACCATCTCTCCGGGGGAGTTTCCAGTCCCCACACTTCTCTCTGTGCTGCTATGGCTGGTGCAAGCCGTTGCGGAGGCGCGTTCATTTGGGTTGTTGGACAGAGCTTTGTTCTGCTTTGGCGCTGAGACAGAGTGCATCAAAAGCGGGAGTTGGATGCCAGCCACGACGCCGTTGATTGCGGGCGGCAGTTTGCTCGTATTGGTAGTAGACTACTACTGGTGTTATCATTTGCACTGCTTTCCGATACCGGGAGAGTGATGTCTTTCGGGCGGAAGCGGGGTTTGGATGATGTTGAGGTCAACACGTCATGCGTACCCTATCCAAGCTACAGTACAATTGCCGCAGGGGGGAAATTCTCGAAGGTGAGGCTTGTCGCAACTTCCAAGAAAAAGTGTCTGACATAACCCGGAGACTTTAAACCCCCGGATCCTCACGCGAACACTCACCAAAGGTGAGGCGTTCGGGGGATTTCGGGCCGCGTTTAGACCCACGAACTCGGAGACTACTCTGGAGGGCAACGGAGCTGTCGGCTGGTTATTTTTTGTTTGCGCGCCTAGAAATAGGTTGGTTGACATGATCTCTGAGCAAAGGTTTCTTCTGATGAAACTGATAAAACAACAGTGGTGTTTCAACGGTTGAAACAGGATTCGAACGTAATGGCGAATGTTGGAAGAATACTTTTGGGAGGGAAAGACACGGTCTTGGGTGGCCGGTAACACATGAATAGACAGAAGGTGTCACAGGAATGCCGGGCTGTTGTCGAGTTTGCTGAATTTGACACACGTGAAGGCGGCCGGATCCTTGCGACTTACCTTTCGCGGTTATGACATGCTTACTCTTGCGGGGCGTTAGCGCTGGTTGTGCAAGGCGTGTCGCAGCCGTTCGGTGGTAATGACGGGCTCCACCCTCAGCTTTTTTTTTTTTTTTTTTTTTTTTTTTCGAGAGAGACAGGGATTTATAAGGGGATTTCGGCCTAGAGCAATAGTCCATGTAGATGGACGGGTACCCGTCTTTTGCACCGGGGTGCCGAGCACGTGTTTGTCGACCCCCCAGACCCCCCCCCCCCCAGTGGTGGTCCAGCCTGTCCAGCCACCCCAGCCAGCCCTGCAAAGTCGTTGAGGGCCCGAAAATTAGTGCCACCACTGTCCTCCACTGTGGATCACTATGCACCACCATGCGCTATCGTGTCACTGTGCACACCGCACTAGCGTGGATCACTGTGCATCACCGTGCATCACTGCGCACCGTGTATAGATTCCGAGCCAGATGTTCCAGAGGGTGGAGGGTGCAGCAGAGAGGTGGGAGAACCAGCAGTTGTCCGGCAAAGGGCGCGTGAGGGGGAAAACACAGCAGTTGGATTACAAGGAAGAGTTGGAGAATAAGGGCATGGGGCGTCGTGCCAACTGCTCTCTCTTTGCGAGGACCGCCGACACGGCATCGAAGTACACCGAAGCCTTTGCGAACTTCAATAATGTTCGGCGTACGTTCGTGTACCGCAACGGGTCCTCGGCTTCGGGCTCGGGCTCTGAGTCCTCGCTTTCTGACGCATCGTCTTTGTCATTTTTCCTGACTGTCGGATCCAGCATGAGATACTCTCTCATCAGCTGGTCAAGAAATTCTGGCGTCACGGAAGGGGGATTGTACGCCAAGAACAAACATTGGCGCACAGTTGAGTTCGACAACCTGTTGCGGATGTACGTACGGCACTGCTTTACTACGGAGAACAATCGTTCCACGGAAGCCGTCCCAAGAGGAAGCACTAGTGCCATCAAGAGGATGCGCGCTGTATTCGGGTATTGCAGACGCAACCCCTGGTCGCGAAGAAACGCAGAGCAGTAGTCCGTGTATGTGGGATGCTCGCCCACGTGAAGCCGCGCGAACTCAACAAGTGCACTAGGTAGTTCTGCAAGGGTGCGTTCTTTGATGTGCGCACTGAAAAAGGGGTCGGCAGTAGTATCCACAACAACTCCATTGCCCCCATCCAGACTCCGCGGCTTTTGTGTCGCGAAGTGCTCCAGAAGCCCCCTATGGACCCCCCCATGACCCCCTATGACTGCTGTGGTAGCCTACCCACACCCGCCAGCCCGTGGGTTTTTTTTTTTTTTTTTTTTTTTGAGGATGGACGGGTGACCCGCCCATCTAGACCGGCGTATAAATCCCTGGGGAGAGAGAGAGAGAGTAGTGGCAGTTCACCGGCAATGATAAGGTTTCCGCTACGTGACGCCGAAAAGGTCATCGTTCTGCGCTTTCGTCTCGAGGTGCAGCTCGTGACGGTGGCAACGGTACTCGGGGCTTTTCCGCCGGGGTCGGCACTGCATGGGGCGCCATCGACATCGAGCAACACATCTGTGCCAGTCTTTCGCTACGTGACACAATAGGGATCACGCATACGGATGCAAATTCCGGAAGTAGACGAATAGATGACTACTAGACGACTCAATTCATGAACATGATCGGAATCAGTAGGTCAGGTTTGCGGGGTTGCCCATGACTTGACACGAGTGACGCGCAGGGTCACGGTGGCAAACAGGTAGCGCAGTAGAGAGCTTTCGAGGGTCCCGTGTGCGTCTTGCCCCCGTCTTCCTAAGCCTTGCCGAGCAGCGACCTTTGCCCACCTCTGCAACATCCCGCCTTTAGAATATTGGGGGGAGTTGCTTGTTGCGCTTGTACTTATCCCTTCAAGACCTGATTGTCTGAACGTGCATGCCTAGGTTTGGAACGAGCAGAGGTCGTGTGTCCAGTTTTTTTGTGCCCCAGGTGCAGAGACTTCGGGAGCGAGGCTCAGTTTTGACGGTAGCCGTTCGCTCACTGTTTGTGGAGGCAGCCCCGGCACTTCCTCATTGTTGTGTCTCTGTGCCCACGCTGGGGTCCATGCACGCTGACTACCGTAAATGGAAATATATTGGACCGGACAAATATTGGACCGGACTTAAGTTGGACCGGACAAATCTTGGGACTTTGGCCAGAAATTGGCAAGTTGGGACTTTTGTCCGGTCCAACATATTTCCTATTCGGCACACAACACAATGCAAAGTTTGACTGGAAACCCACAAAAACAGAAGGAAAATAAAGGGAAAAAAAGAGCAATGTTGCGGTACGTCGTAAAGCGTGAACCGTTTGCTGTCGTTTCGGCAGAGGTCAAGAAGGAAGCCCGCGCTGATGCTGTTGCCAAGGAGGTAGTTGCGAGCGCGCCTCGCAAGGGCCAAGAGACATACAAGGCTTGGGCAGCAGATACAAAGCTTGAGATAGCCAAGTTGGTCGCAGATCTCGGGCTCACCAAGGCAGTTGCCACGTGGAATGACAGGCCGAATGCTCGGAAGGTAACGAAGGGCTCGGCCGGACGATTCTATGACGCATACAAAGACGAGCTGAAAAAAACCGTGAACAAGAAGAGGCTGTACGACGACGAAAGAGACGAGAGAGGCATTGCCCTTCCCGTGGCTAAACGAGGACGTCCGAGGTTGCTTGCAGAAGCAGAACAGGAAGAGCTGTTCAGGATACTGAAGGCGATGCGAGAGGCAGGCGGGGTGATTACAGCTCAGGTTGTATCGAGTGTTGCGAGGGGTATTGTGAAGACTTCCAGAAGGTCGCCCTCAGGTACGGATGTCGTCCGCGAGAACGTGGCAGCCATCGCACTGGTGGGCAACGTCAGGACTCTCCTACAGAGTGTTTCCCATCCTGGGATGTGATACCACCAGATCCGGACCAAGCAAGAACCAAGAAGGCCAAAACTCGAAAATTGCTAAGTACGCAAAAGCCTCCCGAAAAAATGTTGGGCCGGACAAATCTTGGGACTTTCGGCCAAAAAGTGGCAACTTGGGACTTTTGTCCGGTCCAACATATTTCCATTTACGGTATTCCTTTTACCTTTCAATCCATCACAAGACCGGTCGGCGTCGTGTGATGAATTCTAGCGCCTTTTGAAGATGAGAAGGCCGGTGTCTCAAATTCTTCACTTGACCGTAGAGACTTGGGAACGAGGGGCGTGGGATCATTTTCGGCTCTTCCCACTGAAATACATTGGGGGGGGGAACAAAGACGGGGGGTTTTACCCAATTTCTTGTTTTCTCCCGGTTAGGGCCGGGTATGAATCGGCCACGCCTGCCCAAGTCCCAAGTCACGTTCGGTATCCACCTAAAAGCCGTTTTTGCGAGTAACGGTCGAGGGTACTCCCAAAGCCGATGGTGATGTGGTTTGAAAAACTGCAAACCGGACCCCACAGGGCGCACCAACGTTGTTGTGGGTTAGAGGGAGAGGTCAGGAGACCTCAGGACTTGACAGTGTCTGTGACTGCGGTGTTTTCGAATGAAGCTCCGGGCATTGGTTGTTTGTTTGTTAGCCCCTTGCATTGTTTGCTTGTGTGGTGCAAGCGTGCAGAGCAAGTCCCGGTCAGGACAGACCACACCCTCGCGAACTTTTGAGTCTGGAAAATGAGTCTTGCGGCGAGAAGTTTCAAGTGCGAAGGCCGAGCGTTCTGGTGTCTGGCATCAAGCGCACATCACAGGGGGAGAGAATTCCTACCAGTGGGCGCGGAGAACGACGCCGTCGAGGCAACCGATGCTCTGGTATTTGCCTGCGTCCGGCGGTGTAAGACGAGCCCCAGCCCCGCGCCAACAACGCAAGCACAGCAGATGATGACGTGGGTCAGGAAGTAGCAGCTTTTTCCGACGCACTCGACCACACCCGTGTCGGGGTCTCGCTTTTGGTGCTGCTTGTAGACCGACGAGGCGACCAGCGTGGAGAAGACAAGGGACCCCAGAGACGGGGCGAAGGTCAGAGACGTGTAGTTGGACGAGAAGGACCGCAACCCACAGAGGTCTGTCACGACTGCGGGAAACGCAGACTGTATGCCGCCGTACGAAACCCCGACGAGGCAAAACCCAAGGTATAGTGCGGCGGTCGACGGTACGAGCAAAACTGCCTGCGCGGCGGCGTGCAAGAGGATCATCAACGAAAAGACAAGCGCCCACGAGAGGCCCCACCCGCCCAATGTTTCGGCCCCGGCGCAGAGCAGAATCCGGCCGAAACAATTGCACGCATACAGGAGGGACACGGCAGTGGTCGTGTCCCGTCCGGTCCCCCCGTTGGAAATGACGATCTGCGCGGCGTTGTTGATGATGGCAAGCCCGCCGCCGGTCCCGATGAACAGGACCGCGAATAACAGCCAAAAGTCGACGGTTCGCAACGCTTGGCTCGGGGCAAGACCGCCAGCAAGCGCTGCGGAGGACTCTTCGCCCGAGTACCGCTGCCCGGAGAGGGTGGCGTTCTCTTGGCTTGCCCTTGACAGCAACGCGCTGGTTTCCGTGCTCGCATTCTTGCTGGTGCTGGTGCTGATGCTGATGCTCGCCAGCGTGACGTCAGCGGGGTCTTCACTGACCACCCCTTCGCTCATTCTCGCGAACAGGCTTGTGCTGCTGCAGCTGCCGTTCGGCGCAGTGGCACTCCGTTCCTGAGCTCGTGCCGAGTGCCCTCCGGCGTCGACGTCCGTAGTCGACTCCCTCTGCGAAGCCACCCCTTCGCCCTTCGCGAAGGGGTTGGATCGACTGCTGGCGCCACCAACGGCGCCCCATTCCCGGAAGCCGGAGCTTGCTCGTGCAGAGCGGCTGCCATCTCCACCCGTCGACTCCCGCTTTGGCCCCGCTTCTTCGTTCCTCCCCGCGAAAGGGTTCGATCTGTTGCTGCTGCCGTTGGGCGCAGCGACACTCCGTTCCCGTTCGCCGTCGACGACGGTCGACTCCCTCGTTGGGGTAGCCACCCCTTCGCTTCTCGAGAGAGGGATGGATCGGCTGCTGCTGCTGCTGCTGCTGCTGCTACCGCCGGCCGGCACAACGGCGTTCAGATACCGGCCCGCCCGTGCCGAGCACTTTTCGGGCACCGCGTCATCTCCGCCAACCAACGGGAGGCTCGGCACCCCCGTGGGAGCCGCCGCGATTGCGTCGCCGCTCCCGTTGCTGCTGCTGCTGCTGCTGCACGACAGCGTGACGGCGATGGACTCGTCGTCAACATTTCCCCCCGCGCCCGCGGTGTTGCCGGGCGGCAGTCGGTTCGCTGGGAAAACTGACTCGGTTGCACCCTGAGCAAACAGCAACCGGTAGTTGTCCTCGATCCCGGTGCTGCCAATCAGCGGTCGGTCTGCCGACGTCTGCTTTAAAGCAACGAATTCGGTTCCGTTCGGAACATACAGCAGCGAGTGGTCCTCCCTGTAGTCCTCGGTCTTGCTGGACAACGGGACGTGCGCCGACGCCAGCTGTGAGTCCATCTTTTCGGTCCCGTCCGGAACAAACACCAACCGATGATTCTCCATGCAGCTCTCGGTCCCAGGCTGCTTCGAACCCACCCATCCTGTTCCATTCGGAACAACCAGCAGCCGATGGTTCTTTCTGCAGCCCTCGTCCCCAGCCATGCCAGACAGCGGCCGGTTGCCCGACGTCTGCTTCGAACCCACCAACCCGGTTCCATCCAGCCGATAGTCCTCTCCGCAGCCCTCGTCCCCAGTCATGCTAGACAGCGGTCGGCTGCTTTCCGACACCTGCTTCGAACCCACCAATCCTGCGCCGTTCGGAACAAACAGCAACCGACGGTCCTCCTCCCCAGAGCCCCGGTCTCCCGTTCTGCCAGACAGCGGCCTGCAGTCCCCTGATTCCCTGGTGCTCGAAGACCGAGCCCCCCGCGCAGCGCCGTCCGCCCCCTCAGCCCGACCGACGAACGCGCGCAGCCCCGATTCGCCCCCGCGGGGGGAGGGGGAGGAGGAGTAGTTGTAGGTATACTTCCTCTGGGAACAGCCCTTTGGCTGCATCCCCCCCGGCAGCCCGAAAAGCCCGGCGACCCACGCGAGCAGGACGGCCAAAAAAAGGACGGCCCCCGCCAGCGCGCCGACCTCAGCCGGGCGGCCGAGGCCCGCCGCGCCCCCCCTGGCAGCCCTGACAGCGGAAAGGGCGACGAACCCGGCGGCGACGGCCGCGAGGGAGGACAAGATGCGGGCGAACCGCCGGCGCGTGGCCGGGTCACCGGGCTGCAGGGAAGCCGTGGCTTCGCAGAGGAAGACGCCGGCGGCGGCGGCGGGGGCGGCGCAGGCGGCGCCGAGGAACAGCGTGAATCCGGCTGGATCGCCGGCGTAGAAGGCGGAGCCCGCCTGGGCAACGACGCAGCCGGACAGGCTCAGCAGCGACTTCTGCACTCCGACCACCAGCGCCTGGTGCGTCGGCGCGTTCTTCACCGCGGTGGTCAACGCTGCGGCATCGTAATACCCCGCCCCGTGGCCCAGCAGACCCGCAAACAGGCACGCGAGTATCCAACCGCAGTCCCACCCGTTTGCCACCCGGTACAGGAGGAAGTACCCCGAAAACGTCAGGCACGCGCCGACGAGCACGGTAGAGGTCACGCCCCCGAGCTTCGAGTCGTACCAGATGCCGGCCAGGGGCATGAACGCGAAGAGGTTGCTCGCCAGCGCGACCGTCTGCAGCTTGCCCTGCCCGAGCCCGTCGCCCGCGAACAGCACGGCCTTCAGGCGCTCGGAGTAGATGCCGAACAGGTACAAGTTGCCCGCGCAGAATTGGATCGTCAGGCTCGCCGACAGCGACACCCACGCGTTCCAGTGAAATCCGCAGCCCATCTTCCGCTCGCCCGAGAGCGGGGTGCGTGGCACTCACGGTGTTGGACTCAGAGAGCGGGGTGCGTGGCACTCACGGTGTTGGACTCAGAGAGCGGGGTGCGTGGCACTCACGGTGTTGGACTCAGAGAGCGGGGTGCGTGGCACTCACGGTGTTGGACTCAGAGAGCGGGTGCGTGGCACTCACGGTGTTGGACTCAGAGAGCGGGGTGCGTGGCACTCACGGTGTTGGACTCAGAGAGCGGGTGCGTGGCACTCACGGTGTTGGACTCAGAGAGCGGGGTGCGTGGCACTCACGGTGTTGGACTCAGAGAGCGGGTGCGTGGCACTCACGGTGTTGGACTCAGAGAGCGGGGTGCGTGGCACCCGTCACGGTGTTGGACTCAGAGAGCGGGGTGCGTGGCACTCACGGTGTTGGACTCAGAGAGCGGGGTGCGTGGCACCCGTCACGGTGTTGGACTCAGAGAGCGGGGTGCGTGGCACCCGTCACGGTGTTGGACTCAGAGAGCGGGGTGCGTGGCACCCGTCACGGTGTTGGACTCAAAGGTGGTGGCAACTGCTTTTTACTTCCTGCCACGCCCGCAACGTGATACTTCCGCCCCACTCACCACCACTCTGAACTCAAGATTGTGCCGTCACTGGATTGTGCTCAACGCCGCACTGTTGCTGGGTTTGAACACAAGTTTGACTTTCGCTCCTCCGCTGCTCAAACTGAAGCGGAGGCTGACTACTGCTCCCGCCGCACTGTCGCAATTGGATTGAACTCAAGTTTGACTTTCACCTCGCAGATTGAACCAGAGACTGACTACTTCTGCTTCCGTCGCACCGTCACGCTTGGGGTCGACAACTGCTTCCTCAACACAAATTGAACCCAAGACTGACAACTGTCTCAATTACCGCCACTCTTCACTACACACAAAGAGTACACGGTAACGGAGGATTGAACTCGAAACTGACGACCGCCACTCAATTTGCACCCAAGACTGACGACTGCTTCTGCCCCACCGTCACGGTTGAACTCAGAACTGACCAATGCATCCGCCGCACTATCGCTGGATTGAGCCCGATATTGACAACAGCTTCAAATTCGGGCTCAAAAAATACTCGAGGGGCTGCCTTGTGCGGGGCAGAAACAATACAACTACAAAGTGGGTCTTTTTTGTTGAACGCTTAAGCCCGCTACTGAACCCAGATACACCTGTGTTTCGTGTGGGCTACAGCACATTTACCTCCTTTGATCTTTTGCAGCTGGCAGCCTCCTCAAGTATTTCCTACAAAGCAGGTGCTTATACAAAAACCCCACCGTCACTGGATTGAACTCGACTATTGGCCACACCCGTCTCTCGCTTTGAGTTCGAGATTGGCTACGGTCACACCGTCTGGATTGAACTGAGGATAAATTCCACCACACACAACCACTCCTTCTGACGACTGCTGCCGCCACGCCGTCACTGGATTGAATGGTGGCGGAATGCTTCAGCCCGACCGTTTCTCGATTCTGGGTGAGAACTACGCTTCGTGGTTTGTTTGCGACAGGAGAGGATGGGAAGGAAGGAGACGAAGGGGGGTAAATCTGGTCATGTTGATTTATTTGACTCCTCACTAACGCAACAAGAAGATTTATTTGGGCCATGGCTAGCTTCGCAATCGCCGGGGGGTTCACCATGATGCAAGGGTCGCCTGTGGACCTGTAGGCAAGACTTCGACGACAAGGCAGTCACCCAAGTTAAACATCAAGCGTGCGACAGGTTTAGCGTCGTCTGTCTTTAAGTCGACGATGCGCAACGTCAACTTCCAGGGATTGCTTACCAGCACCCGCAACACGTTTCAGATGTGTTCTGCGTGCCTTGGTGCGAAGCCTATTGTTGATGACACCCAAGCTGCTACCAGACATCAAGCATGCGACAGGTTTAGCGTCGTCTGTTTCCAAGTCGCTGATGCTTTTCTAACGAATCACGTGACATCAACCACCAGGGATTGCACGTAACCAGCACCGCTACACGTCTCATGTGTTCTGCGTGCCCTGGTGCGATCCTACATTTTTTAGAGTCACAGTTCGCTTGAAATTCCGGGGGTTTAGGGTCTCCGTGCGACCGTTCATGGGTTCTCTTAGAGCAAGAAAGGGCTGTGTGGTTACGGGTTGTATAATTGGTGCACGCTTTCGTTATGGGTTATGGCTAGCCATGTCCGGGACTGTTTGTGACCGACATCAAGTACATTCCTTCGTGGAGTAGTCTTTTGGCCCCCACGTTCAAGTTGAGCATTGAGTTCTTTAAAGTGCAAGTGCCATCAAGGCAGGCGAGCACTGTTGAGCAGGTTGCCTTGTAGCCCGTACCGGTCTGTTGTAAGCCGTCAAAATCTACAAACCTTCCCACGTGACTCGACACAGTGTGTGGTCTGATCGCCTGCAGGAAAGAAGCCACCGTGGAATGCAGAACAAAGAGAAACTCTTTTTTAATAGAAACTACACTCTTTTGTTTTCCCCCCTGTTCTTTTTGTGTGCCATCACGCACACCTTGAAAAAAAACAACCTTTCTCGTCAATATTCACACAGAAAAAGCGGTGGCCTGAGGGAGGCCTGGTCCGTGAAGAGTATGCGCTGAGAGGGAAGTGCACCTTGTCGACAGAGTTCACGGTTGTCTCCCGCCTGCTGCACACAAAATAAGCCGAGAACGGCCACACCCAAGCCCATCGAAAGAAGCCGAACCCCCGAAGCGAAGATGAGCATAAACCGTCTCGACTCCGAGCGGCATAAAAGGTGGCCCACCTAACAACGAGAAGCGGTGTATTACTACAGGCAAGGGGTTCTTCATGCACTCAAAAGACACTGCAACCGTCGTGTTTTCGCGGATAGTGCGCATCAGATGGCAAGTCTTTTCGATGAAACATTTTGTTCCGGCATCAAAACTTTGTGTACTGGCCCTCTTGTAGTATGTCCCCTGAGAATGAATCGACGGTGGATCGCCTCTGACTTCCGGGACTACGGCCCTGCCAACAAGGCCGGCGATGCACGAGCAATTTTTACCCCCCACACAGCCTTAGAAGCTGGAGGTTCAAAAAGCGGGAGCCACACCCGCTTTTCGGGTGTGAACTCGGGCACACCCTTAGGAACTCCAGCTTCTGCAGCCGGCTGGACTCTACCGTGCCAGGCTTCGTCCTATCCAGGCACAGGTCACCATCTTCCCAACACAAGTGTACCTGACCTCAAAACCCCTTTCCAGTAAATCGGGATCGGGCTGGGCTGCGTCCTCAAGGATTGGAACGTCTCCGTTTCAGCACGGCTGGTAGGTTAGACACTCTAAGCCCCACACGTGTTGCGTTTCAGCACGGCTGGTAGGTTAGACACTCTAAGCCCCACACGTGTTGCGTTTCAGCACGGCTGGTAGGTTAGACACTCTAAGCCCCACACGTGTTGCGTTTCAGCACGGCTGGTAGGTTAGACACTCTAAGCCCCACACGTGTTGCGTTTCAGCACGGCTGGCCGCAGAAGCAGACAAACCGGCAAGAAAGGGAAGAGTCGCAAAGCGACCGCGCGAAGACGAAGATTCGAATGAGTGCAAACGCCAGAAGCACGGCACGGTACGATCGAAGAGGTAATCATCCAGTGGCGAATGCAGGCCATCGCTACAGATATTCTGCATTCTAACCTCGGCTATAACCCAGTCTTCATCGTCCCCAGAGCCAGGACATCTACCGATCGCTGGAAAGGGATTGGAGGCACGCTGGTGCTTCTCCTAATACCCCGAGACAGCTGGTTCGTCAACGGCTACGAGCCGAAGCTGAGGCGCCCAGTGGCCCTGTGGTGGTGGTGGTGTGGTGGTAGTTGGTCGTTGCCACAAGTGGGATACGCATCAAGTACAGTTCAGCGCTATTTGTGGTTTGAAAATAGCTCTGCCGGCGTGGTGGGGAACACCGTTTTTATTTTTTGACGGACAGGTGACGGCATGGCAAACCAGGGCTTTGTCCTGTAGGCTGCTGTGGCCGACGGCCCTCGCCTACCCCTCCCCCCCTTTTTATCCCGGTGGCGGACATACGGCGGATAGAAAAGGCTCCCGCGAACTCGTGACCCTTTCCTCGTGGGTGCGTACTCACAACTCGCCGTCCACTAGTATCGTGGTATGCTGGCGGTATATTGATTTATCAGGGGAATTCTACTAGGTAAAACAAACGACCCTTAGGACACCTCGGTGCACACTTGGATCGCGGGGGAAATTTTTCTGCGTTTACATCGCCTCCTAGGTATCAGGGATGAGGAGGTGCACCGTGCACACGATGGTGCTACGTAGCACCATGGTGTGCAAAGTATCGTCCCCCAGAGGAGGAGTGCAGGCATCAGGGACACGAAGCCACCCAGCCCTTTTCACTGGCTGGCCGTTGGGTGTGCAGAGCGTTTTATGGCACCCGAGAAAATCTGAAGCCCTACGGAGCAACGCCCAGCTCTTAGCCAAGTGCGAATCGTAGGCAAGGCTGACAAAGCGAGCAGGTGACGCAGCTGCCGAACAAGCTGCGGGCCGCGTAGCTGGCGTCGTACAAGAAGTGCGAGTTCCAGAAGAAGGAGATCGAGCGCCTGCGGTCGGAGCTGCTGGTCACGAAGGCGGAGTGCGGCGCACTATCCTGGTGTGCAGCGCAGCATACATACAGGTTACTTCTCCTGGGTGCGCAGCACAAAGTACACCACATGCAGGACTTCTCTTGGTGTGTGCAGCACAGCATAGGACACTTCTCCTGGTGTGTGTAGCACAGCATACATGCAGGACTTCTCTTGGTGTGTGCAGCACAGCATAGGACACTTTTCCTGTATGTGTAGCACAGCATACATGCAGGACACTTCTCCTGGTTTCACAGCACGAAGTACACTTCTTCTGGTGTGCAACAAACTACACTTCTCCTGGTGTGCAGTACAACATACACGCAGGACACTTCTCTTACTGCGTGTGCGTGCAGAACACTTCTCCTCGCGTGGCACACGCTCCGGTTGAAGTGTACCGCGCGGAACCAGCACTGCACCAGGAGAACTGTTCCGCGCGAGAGTCACTCCGCCTGTGTCGTCCTATTGGTGCTGAACTCCAGGTCGCTCTTTTTCTGATAACAGCACACCCCCACCCCCACGTGGTCCTGCTTCGTCTTGTTTCGCGACCTTCGCTAGCATACGGAGCGCGTCAGTGTACCCTTTAGTCGCAAGACTTCTCCCTCCGCTTCGTCTCATTTTTCCTACAACCAACACTCGAGTACCGCGATACTCAAGAGGGCCGCCTGCCCCCGAGGTACAGGAGGAGGAATCACAAGAGGGCCGTCGCTACCGATTCGCTTCCGTAACGGAGCGTCATGTCGGGAATCCCACGCCCTCGGCCTTCTTTGTGTTTCGCGAGCCGTCCAATCAACTCACAACCTGGAGGCAACCTGGCCCCTTGAGCTACCGCCTTGAAAAGGTGGGTTGTGGCTCCCCGCTTGAGGTACCCAGTGGTGCCCCAGAAATCCAGCAGCAAACCCAAACCCGACCACCCGCCAATGATATCTTGTGCCAGCCACATTTCCATCGCGGCGCCTCGGGACACGGAAATCAAGGGGGGATGGTGGGTAAGCAAGAGAGAGCAGCTACGGAGGGAGACAGAAGTCCCTGGCTACCACAGTATGTTCGTAGTCGGTTATATCACTGATCTTCTAAGCCTGTTGAAGTATGGCCAAAGATAAAGTGGTGTCGTCACCTGCGGGGGTAATATCAGAGCCGCCCACGTGATGCCCATAAAGCCGTTAAGCATTGGGAACTGCTAAGTACACGTCGTCGTAAGAAGCACACGGCAGCCCCTTCGAGTATTCTCGTTGTATAAGACGCTTTAGTAGGGAACGAACCAGTAAAAGTGCCAACGCCACTCTTTCTATAATGTAGTCTATTCATGATAACCAACTACATATAAAAGGTGTCACGGGATAAACCGGCAGCCGCTGCTTAACGTGCATGCTGATCCGTGTGGTCCAGGCTAGGAGGATAACCTATCCAACTACAAAGTGAAGGCTTTCCGCAAAAGAAATACCTTGTCCATCACCCCAGCCTGCGCCAGGCCCCACCGAGGGAAGTGAATGCAGGTGCTGGGCGCCGGCAGCGGTGTGCCGTCGGGGTTCAGCACGCACGCCGGGGCGTCCTGCGTGTGCGGCTGCGACATGCGGTTGAAGGTGCCCTCGTAGTAGAACCCGATCGGCATGTGCCACTCGCCCTGCTTCAGCAGGCCCCGCACCGTTTTTTCGGCCTTCTCACCGTCCACCTCCTCGGCGTACGTCTCCTCCCCCCACTCACCCCGGTACGAGCCTCCATCCGAGAATGTGTAAACAGGCTTCCCGTCGGAGGATGTCACTTTCGACCAGTACGCGAAGGAGTACGTGCCGAACCCTGTTTTTGCGCCGTCTTGCCAGTGGCCGGAGTAAGTGTCGCCGTTGGTGAAGTAGAGGATGCCTTGCCCGTGGCGTTTGCCGTCTACCCACTCCCCTTTGTAAACCGAGCCGTCTTTCGACTTCATCACGCCGACGCCGTTTCGGATGCCGTTTTGGTACTCGCCGAGGTAGAACGGGTGGTACCCGAACGCCAAACTGGTCTTCACGACCTCTTCGCCGACCGCGAGTCTCTTCACCGTCTCCTCCACGAAGCCGTCGAGCTTGTCTGCGTTGACGGTCGTGTGGCCGTGCATTTCGTGGGTCCTTCGGTCGGTCTCCGGGAGCTTGAGCACCGCGTCTTCGATGAGCTTGTCGACTTCCGCCTTCGCAACCGACTTCTGCGCATACATGCCCTGCCCGTTTTTCTTCCCTTCGAAGAACTGGCCGTCGTAGGTGTCGCCGTTGGGGTAGACCGCCTTGCCTTTGCCGGTGCGCTGGAGGAACTCGTCGCGCTGCCCGGAGTACAGCCCGAGGCGGATGACGCCGACGCATCTGTTTTCGAACTGCGTCGCGGCCTTCGCGTCTTCGCCGTCAGGCTTCAGCGGGCCCTCCGCTGCGAACCACTTTGCCCATTCGATGCGCGAGTCGAGCTCTGCCGGGTCGCCGGCGGGCTCCCTGTCGTCCTCTGGCTTCGCCTTCCACTCTTCGAGGGCGTCCCATATTTTCTTGTCGATCACTTTGAAGCCGGTCGCTTGGTCGATTTCGTCGTAGTCGATCTTGATCAGCTCTTTCTCGATCTCTTCTCCGTCTTCGGCCATTTTTTCGGGCTTTGCTTTGTCTCTCTTTTTTCAAAGAAAACGGCTTCACCTGAGGCTGTTTCCGGTGGGTGTTTGTGGTTCGATGCAATGAAGCTGGCCCTGAGGAAAGAGACGGTGGTGTCGTACCTTTTCGGAAGAAATCGGGTTCGCGCGTGACGGCATTTCCACAACTTTGCGGACTTTTTTTTCTAATCTGTTTCCCCTCATCTCCAGTACAAGTTTGTCTCGCTTTGGTCGCGCCTTTTCAAATGCTGTTCCAACAGCAACAAGTCCTTCGTGGAGTATGTCTGGCTCTTTTGCCTTCACCATCTTCCATTCGGCCAGTCAGAGCTCCCTAATTTTCGTTGAGTTGGTGGGACATCGTTTCTTTTTAGTTTCCTTTTCAGATTCTGCCTGCCAGATACTGCTTCTGCGTGTACTGCTCTTTTATGATGTTCACATGGTCCCCTTCTCGGCACCCACCGTGGATAGCTTTCAGTATATCGATTCGTGGTTGTGCACCTCTTGTATCGAACACCGGTCTGGACCCTTCTACATCTTGCCAGTAGAAGTTGGGTGAGAGAGGGTCCAACAGGGCACCATCTGTTGTCAGAAGAAGGGGGGTGTCAGCACTTCCCAGCTCAATCAGATCTTCGCCGAGTACGGCTTTAAGCTCCTCGTTTGAGATGGGGGGGGTCGTTGTTGGTGTAAAAGGTAAATTGAGATCCGGTGGGAAGGATCATCGTTACCTGACAAACCCACTCATGCAGCCTGAGTTCAGCCCCGCGCATCTACGCTCACAAGGCAACCCGATCACTTCGGTGTGAGGGATCAGTCATGACCGAGCCTAATGCCTGCCGGCGCCTGCTCCGTTGCGGTGTTTTGAAAACTAGGTAACTTTGTGCTCAGCGGTCCTACGAATCATGTTCCACGTCCTGTGACTCGTACTTTCAAACTTAATCCATGAATCATGGTCTACCTCCCGAGATGTTTTACAGTCTTGCGCAGAATCCTCTGAATTTCCGGGGGTTCTTGAAGGAGTTCTTGACGTACTTCGTCCTGCTAGTAAGCTCGCGCTCGGGGAGGAGCCAGCTCAGCCAGGACAGCCGAAGGATAGGGGCTGAAACGATCCGTGCCATGCTCCGTGCCGGGTGCAAACCCGCAAACCCCGCAAACCCGCAAACCCGCAAACCCTGCAATGTTCTGCGATGCTCGACAACACGACGCGCACGAGGCTTTGGTTGCAGATAGGACGGACAGTTCCCTAGGGCCAGGAGGCTTCCCCGGATCGGCGACTTTTCCAGACGTGCCTGGAGAACACAGTGACGAGTACAGCACGATGTATCGCCTGTGGCTCCGTCTCCACCCGCCATCAATCGGTGCAGTGTCTTCAGGTCCCTCGTGGAAGGCCGGTGGAGGATGCATTCTGGAATCGTGGAATGATGAATCCGGAGAGAAGGTGTGGCTGCGGAGCCGCTGGATCCGTTGTGGAGAACATGAACGTGCATGTGGCCTCTGAGTGCTTGTTGTTGCAGTTCGGCATTTGCGCAAGCGATGGTGCGAGGCTACGGGATGACGTTTCCCTGCCGCTCCTCCTGCGATGGCCGAACAGCACACTCCGCCTTTCCGCGGTGGTGGTACACACGGGACAAAGTACGACGAACGGGCATTTTGTCACCTAAGGATACAATGGACGCTTTTCGATGACGAACTGGTTTTACGCGTCGACAGCGTCCCTTGGGCTGACGTATACCTCGCCGCGTACGTATGAGTCCCTGGTGCGTCCCACGAGGTGGTCGAGCGCTTGCCGTCGCCTACGATGATGGACACGACAGCCCCACCGCAGGTCCCGCTGATGCCTCCTACCCCGCCCTGTAGCGACGGGGGCTTGGAATCTTGTCAATCCACGCCTCCAGACGCCGCTTTGAATGCGCACAGACAACCACCTCGAGACCCCGGAACTGCGGTGCAAACGCTGCTTCACCGACCGCACCAAAGAAGGTCAGTTGTTCCGGGGCCTCAGGGGCCTGCGTACGCACGAACGTTTTTGCACGTACGTCAACTTCGGGGAGTGACGTTCGCCCCACGGAACAACCGGAATCTCGACCTAACAGGGCTGAAGTCTGGTTCAGTGTCTGTTGTAAATAAAAAGGACGCAAGGCTGAAATGCTGCACCGACGAGGTTAGCTTTTCGTGCTGCGTCTGTTGACGGCCTGCCGGCTTGCGTTTAGTTTACTGGAGGTCGGCTAAAGACCGCCTGGCCTCGTGCTAGGCGTAGTTTAAGGTTGTACTGATCTACAAACAACCACTTACGAGCTTGTCAACCCCACCGTTTTTCTATCTTCTTCCCCCCTCCCCTTTTCGACGTTTCTGTTGACTACCGGTTCGGTCGGATCCTTCCCCGGTGAACATCTCATTAAAGTAACAGTGTTGGCTCAAGATGTATGCACGCGGGGGGCTCAGGGCCACATTCATTGCGAATGTGTTCGTGGTGTCGGCGAGGCCGGCAGGTTCAAACGGTAACGGGTCGAACATGCGGGAGGGCTGCTGGACACAGATGACAGATTGCCGGCTGACAGCAGGTGTAGATTCCCGCACGTCAGGCATCGCACAGGACACGTCGCAGCGCCGTTTCGGTCCAGGCTGAGCAGTCTCGTCGTCCTCACGCTTGCGTTTCCTTTCGTCGTCCCATCTTGGGGCACAGGGTTGCGACGTTGCTTGGGCGTCCTCGTCTTCCGGGGCCGCTTGCTTCTCCGGGGGCGTCCGCCCCAGCGCACCCTCCGAGCCCCCGAGGAGGGAGCCACCCTCCCCAGGGACACAGAGACTGCGCTTCTCCCCGGCGGCGTCCGCACCAGCGCACCCTCCGAGCCCTCGAGGAGGGAGCCACCCTCCCCAGGGACACAGAGACTGCGCTTCTCCGGCGCTGCTGCGGGCCCTGCCGTCCGTCCGGCGTAAGTACTGTAAAGGAGTCATTTGGGATCGCTGCCGTCTTTTACTTCAGCTTCGTCTCCACGTCCACCCCAGCCGTTGCCAGCTTGTCCCCGTGCTTGCTGTCGTTCTGCCGGTTGTAGTTCTCGAGCACCAACTTCCCGCTGACGACACCCCCTTTTCGCCGCACCCGTCGCTGTCGATCAGCAGCCAGTTCTCGCCCTCTTCGTTCAGGTGAGCCCCCCCAAGGGCCGCAGCGGAAGGCCGATCGGGCGTTTCTCGCTCCGTTCGTGTGCCAGGTCGAGGACGGCTCTTGTATTTAACTGAGAGGGGTCGGTGGGAGAGGGTTTCCTGCTTTCCTAAGTCCTTAATGCAGCTCTACCACTTCTTCAGGTTTCACTACGTCGAGCCATTTTTCTGGAGCTCACGCACAACAAAGTAAGGAGACCCACGCACCACGATTCCGATGAGCCGTAGGTAAGAGTACTGCTTTTTTGTTGCCATTAACACGTGTGTTCTGCCCGATCGAGAACTCATCGAGTTCAAGAACTCGTCCTGGGCCACCAAGAGGTAAAAACTGTGATTCGGCGTTTTTTAAATCATCGGCGACAATGTTTCCCAAACATCTGCTCAAGCAGCATGGTTTGCCTTTGAGTTAAACCACAGTCTGTTGACCTCCATATGACCCCCATATGACCCCTATATGACCCATATATGACCTCCACATCATGCAGGGTCAAAAGTTCGTGTCTTTTTTGACCTGACCAAAAACACCCGCATTTTGGGCAATAGGCCCCTGCCAATGATAAAACCATTTTTGTGGCAGGGGTTCCGCACCAGTCCCACGAGGACAGGTACTCAACTTTTTATTGAACTTTTGGGTTCAAGGACAGATACTCATTTTCGATTGGGACAGGTACCCGACTTTTTTGATTCATTTTCAATGGGTCAGGTACTCGACTTTTTTATGGCAACAACCGCGGTTGTCATTATCAAAAGTGACGGTTGGAAGCGTACTGCGGAAATTACGATACAGGTGATAGCACATACGCACAAACAAAATTTGGGACAGGTACTCGACTTTTTTATGGCAACAACCGCGGTTGTCATTATCAAAAAGTGACAGTTGGAAGCGTACTGCGGAAATTACGATACAGGTGATAGCACATACGCACAAACAAAATTTGGGACAGGTACTCGACTTTTTTATGGCAACAGCCGCGGTTGTCATTATCAAAAAGTGACGGTTGGAAGCGTACTGCGGAAATTACGATACAGGTGATAGCACATACGCACAAACAAAATTTGGGACAGGTACTCGACTTTTGTATGGCAACAACCGCGGTTGTCATTATCAAAAAGTGACGGTTGGAAGCGTACTGCGGAAATTACGATACAGGTGATAGCACATACGCACAAACAAAATTTGGGACAGGTACTCGACTTTTTTTGGGGGTCTGTGGGGGTCATATGGAGGTCATATCATGCAGGGTCAAACCCTTGTGTCTTTCTGGTAAACGGGTACTGGTAAAGGGACCCAACGGACCCTCTCCGAAGCGAGCCACTTGGCGGATTCTCTGTCGCCTTCTGGCTTCGCCTTCCACTCTTTTTGGAGTTTTATCTTCGTGTCGGTCACTTTGAATCCGTCGCTTGGTCGATTCCGTCAGCACACAAGACAGCGACATGAGTTCGATTGGCAGATGGCACTTCGTAGCCAGCTGAGAGCCACGCGCGAATCCTTCAGGATCAACTTGAATCAAAAATCAGGGCCCTGCTTGACGCGTCGGTGTCCGTAGACAGACCGATAGGCTGATCCCTTGGGTCAACCGTGTCAGGCGTGACCCACTTGTTGACTGCGAATGATCGCAAGTAAGCGAAAAGGGGAAGTAAACTGTAGCCAGTTCGGCGACGTGAGTCTGGTTTTGCCAGGCGAGTCTTAGCAGCTCGAGAGACACAGGCAAATCCCTCCAGGACCTATGCAGTATCATTCAGGGCTCCTGCGCCACTTGTTGGCTCATCGCGACAATCGTGTTTGGGATAGAAAAGGTTCACGCATCCGATCTGCACCGTGCTTCGGTCCTTTAAGCCGCGGACACATCGTGTGGGGTGGAATGCAAGAACGCACGGACGAACGCGGGACGCTACGCGATCCCAGGAAAATCCCTTCAGGTGTCAACCGTGTGACCCACGTGTTGACTGCGGCTGAAGGCAAGAAAACGCAAACGAAAACGGCCACCAAAGCAAAGGAAAATGCACTGCGGCCAAGGCCGGTTGCAGCCAGCTGCACCATGGGTGTGGTTTGATTCCACTAACCTGGAAATAACAACTGCAACGTTGCGGTCAATCTTTGGTCTTGCACTGGCTTGGCGGTCAAAAACTGACGGTCGAAAGGTTGATCCACCGTATCGCCCCCCAACGTGGTGTTTTTTATCTCGACTATTTTATCCGGAATGTGAAATTGTTCGAAAGAGAAATGGGCGAAGCAAAGTCTCGACGGGAGAATCATCCGACCCGAGGGAAAGGCTCGGGAGGGAAACAGGGGGCAGGGCTGCGACGTGCCTGAACGATGCTTCCTTTTGACGGGGGACAGATTGTTGCGAAGAGTTGAATGATATGAACAATGCCAAGTGCGATGGCAACGGGCCACTCAGCCGTCGGCGGCATCCACTGCCAGCTTCACCTTAGCGGGGGCAGGTTGTAGTAAGAGGTGCACGGTATGAACAATGCCTAGTGCGATGGCAACGGGCCACTCGGCCGCGCCTCCGTCGGCGGCATCCACTGTCAGCTTCACCTTAGCGGAGCAGATTGTAGCAAGAGGTGCACGGTATGAACAATGAACAATGCCAAGTGCGATGGCAACGGGCCACTCGGCCGCGCCTCCGTCGGCGGCATCCACTGTCAGCTTCACCTTAGCGGAGCAGATTGTAGCAAGAGGTGCACGGTATGAACAATGAACAATGCCAAGTGCGATGGCAACGGGCCACTCGGCCGCGCCTCCGTCGGCGGCATCCACTGCCAGCTTCACCATAGCGGGGCAGGTTGTAGTAAGAGGTGCACGGTATGAACGAACAATGCCAAGAGCAATGGCAACGGGCCAATCGGCCGCACCTCCGTCGGCGGCATCCACTGCCAGCTTCACCTTAGCGGGGCAGGTTGTAGTAAGAGGTGCACGGTATGAGCAATGAACAATGCCAAGAGCGATGGCAACGGGCCAATCGGCCGCACCTCCGTCGGCGGCATACCACTGCCAGCTCCACTTCGTTCCGATTTGACGGGAGGGGGAGCAGCAGGCCCTTGCAGGAGTTGAATGGTGTGAGCTCAGCCGAGCTCGCTGCGCAACGGGCCACTCAGTCTCTCTCCTTCGCAATCGAACCATAGTCGGCGTCGTCGGCCGACTGCTTCACGTAGCCCTTGTGCCGCTTTATCCTGAAGTGCAAGACGAGGCCTACACCGAAAGCCGCCACACACGACGCGCAGATGACGACATGCGTCAGGAAAAAGCAGTCCCGCCCCACGCAGTCAACGTCCCCGGTCACCGGGTCCTTGGTCTGGTGGAACTCGTAGATCGACGACGCGAGGAAAGTCGAAAATCCGAGGGATCCGACGGACGGCGAGAACATCATCCACATGTAGTTCGAAGCGAAGTACCGCAACCCGAAGAGGTCGCTCACGACAGCCGGGAAGACGGCTTGCATGCCGCCGTAGGACAACCCGGCGAGGCAGAACCCGGGGTAGTTGAGCGCGTTGGAAGGGATGAAGAGGGTCGCGTGCGCCAGCGCGTGCAAGAGGATCGTCGCCGAGAAGACGAACACCCTCGAAACTCCGGCCCGGGACAACCGGTCGGAAAAAATGCACAAAAAGATCCGCCCAAAGGAGTTGAAGACGTACAGCAGGGACACCGCTATGTCGGCGTCTCGGTCCGTCCCCCCGGAGGCGATGATGATCTGGGCCGCGTTGTTGATGATGGTCAACCCGCCGCCAGTGCCAGTGCCCAGGACAACGAACAGCAGCCAAAATTCGGGGGTTCGCAGCGCGAGCCCCGGCGGCACGCCGTCGGTTTCCAGCACATCTTCGTCCACCGGCAGCCCCGCGGCCTCGCCCCCCCCCTTCGAACAGTCCACCTCGCCGCCGGTCAACGGGTGGGGTGAGCCTCCACCACGCGGCCCCCAGCCCGCCTCGTCGAGCTTCGGCGGCTGCACCAGCGCGCGCGCTTCGCAGTCGGCGCTCCCCCGCCGCCGCTCGGCGGCGACGAAATCGAGGAGCTGCCGCTTCGACCCGTAATAGTAGGGCCGGGGGCCCGCGACGTTCCCGGAGATCAGGTAGAAAAGCAGCGGGAGGCAGAGCGCGGAGAGGGCGAAGATCACGACTTCCAAGTCGTGCGGGAGGGTGTTCTCGACAGCTCGGGACAAGGAAGCGGCAAGCATGCCGGTGGCAAGGACGGTCAGGACCACGAAGATGCGGTTGAACCGCCCTGTGGCGGTCGCATCAGACGGCGGGATGGGCGCCGTTTCGCACAGAAACAGCGTCGAAACCAACGCTGGGACGGAGCAGACGAAGGCCACGAAGAGAAGATACCCGGCGGTGTTGCCGTCAAAAAACGTGAAGCTCGCCTGGGTGATCACAGTGCCGGCCAGGCCCAAAAACGCCTTCTGCGAGCCGACCACCAGGGCCTGCTGCTTCGGCGCGTTCTTCACCGCGGTGGTCAACGCAGCCGCGTCGTAGTACCCTGACCCATGACCCCAGAAGGCTGCGAAGGCGCAGGCGAGTGCCCAGCCTGAGTTCCAGCCGGTGACGACTCTGTGGAGGAAGAAGTAGCCCGAAAACGTCAGGACGACGCCGATGAGAAGGGTGGATGTCACGCCGCCGAACTTCGAGTCGTACCAGATGCCTGCGACCGGCATGAAGGCGAAGATGTTGCCGACGAGGGCGATCGTCTGCAGCTTGCTCTGCCCGCGCTCGTCCCCTTCGAACAGCACGGCTTTGATCTCTTCGGAGTAGGTCCCGAACAGGTACAGGTTCCCCGCGCAGAATTGGATCATCAGACTCGCCGAGATCGACACCCACGCGTTCCAATACTGCCCGTACCCCATCGCGCGACCGTTTCCGACCGAGAGCTACCGAGAGGCCCTTCCCCCTCCCGCCTATGGGACGCGACACAAGGCGTGGAGAGACACTTGAGTTCCTTTGTTCTTTTTTGTTTTGGGTTGTTTTTTTTCCCTGGAAAAATGGGTCTGTTTCGGAGGCATGAAGGCGAAGATGTTGCGATGGCCTGCAGCTTGCACTGCCCGCGCTCGTCTCCTTCGAACAGCACGGCTTTGATCTCTTCGGAGCAGGTCCCGAACAGGTACGGGTTCCTCGCGCAAAATTGGATCATCAGACTCGCCGAGATCGACACCCACGCGTTCCAATACTGCCCGTTCCCCATCGCGCGACCGTTTCCTACCGAGAGCTACCGAGAGGCAGGGACGAAGGCCTTTCCCCCCTCCCGCCTATACGGACACAAGGCGCGGAGAGACACTTGATTTCCTTTTGTTCTTTTTTGTTTTGGTTTGTTTTGTGTATCCGACGATCTCGTTGGATTGTTCATACACGAACTACCCCACAAGCCACCGGGCCAGTGCCAATTAGAGCCCACCGGGCTAGTGCATTCCGTCGGCAATTAGGCTGGTGCATTCCGTCGGCAATTAGGCTAGTGCATTCCGTCGGCAATTAGAGCCCACCGGGCTAGTGCATTCCGTCGGCAACTAGAGCCCTCATCGGTGTTCGCGCCAAAACGCAACGCAGAGGACGAAGCGAGGGGGTATATTTTTTTCTTTACAAAGCGTTTACTGAGACTGCTCCGTTCCCGTGAGGAAAAGCCAGAGCACAGGAACACCGGCGGAAGAAAAACAACGGCGAGACTCAAATGCCCCAGTTTTTGTCGATCCGGGGGAATGCTAAAGCGCGCAACGAACGGAACCTGCGGCAGTGAAGTAACGAAGCTCCTCCGAGGGTCCGATGAAACCCCTTGTCAATACCACCCAACGACTGCGACGCGCGTGCGAAAGGTCGGACGCTAGCGTCTGTCAAGAGCATGCGTGACTCAGCCGTGTTTTAAAGGTGAGATGAGAGGCATCGGCTCACTACCATACCACTAACCAAGGAAGGTGCTGGGCCCCGGATTCCAAAGGAATCGGAAAACAAAGGTTGGTGTGACCTCCTGAGCTAGCCTGTTTCTCTCACCATTCAGCGGCCATCTCGGGGGGCTACCTCATCGTAAGTGCAACCCGTTAGTTTTCTTCCACCAGGGAAAGCCTACACGGGGGCCAAGCTTCACGCGTTCAGCGGTACTGCAGAGCCACGGGCCTACGGGTCAAGTGGCTGCCGATTTCCCCAACTAAAGCATCAAGGCGTGGCGCACCTTGGGGCTTGGCGCTTGCGCTGAACACAAGCTCGTCGAGACGGTCAGCCACAGGGCAGAGCGGACGGGGTTGTAGCACTGTGCTGCCTCCGACTCAAGCTTTGCAAGATGCGGTTGACCGCCACCTTCCTGGACCCGGCGCGGCCTTTTTCCTTTCCTTCCTTCCAAGCGTTCATTTTCATTGAGTCAGTCAAGATCGTCAACGAGTGAAGCGCACAAAGCATTCCCACGACACCATGACTGCATCAGGAACCGCTTCGGCAGCAGGAAGGAAACGCGCCGAACGAAGGCTCCAAGGGCCTTGCAACGAGAGAGAGGCAAGGAAAACGACGCGCGGGTGTGCTAAATGTACACACCTCGCCAAAGTACGACGAGTGCTGATACCTTGTTCAACTTCAACGGGTTGAAGGACAGTATTGATACAGGGCACTGCTGGTGTCAAATGCAGTGCTACCGTGGGGAGCTACACAGTGTCCCCGTGTCAATACAGCGGGTCACTGCAATGTGTCCCCCTGGCATGCCGCTGCAGGGTCACAACAGAGTGTTCCTACTGTGCATCAACAAGTGTGCGACTGCAGTGTGCGACTGCAGTGTGTGACTGCAGTGTGCGACTGCAGTGTGCGACTGCAGTGTGCGACTGCAGTGTGCGACTGCAGTGTGCGACTGCAGTGTCCAAATGCGGAGGGGGGTGCTACCAGCGATGGCCAACGACGTGTCCAACACTACCGCGCGGGACTATTGGGTGTCCTTGTGCAAACTTCAGTACCCCAGCGCGTCGCTGACAGCGTGACAGTAGCTACTGGGCCAAGTTTAGTGCTTCCAGCGTGCCGTCCCTGTGTCCAAACGACTACTGTCGGTCCCTGCGCAACTTCAGTTAAAGCAGCGCGCCGCTAACAGCGTGATTGTAGCTACTGAGCCGCCAAGTACAGTGTGCTTCCGGCGTGCCGTCCTGTGTCCAAACACAATCGCGCGCGACTACTGTGGGTCCCTGTGCAAACAACTTCAGTTAAACCAGCGCGCCGCTAACGGCGTGACACTGGCTACTGAGGCTGCAACCCCCACACCAGCGCCGGTTGTACGCAAGAGAAGGGTGTGATCCTGACTGTGATTCTCCTTGATAGGAAGCAGCCCAAATTGCAGGAGAGACCTTCACCAATTTTGCGTACACAACGCATCGCTGGTACTAAAAACGAGTACTTGGTACTACGTGCAAGTTATCGTTGGTACTGTACACCGCAACCTACCAAAAGCAGGTGAGCTAGAGTCCACACCGGTGTCGATTTTCAAAAAGAACCCGTGATGCAGGGGAACTTGTGCAACTACAACCAGCTCGGGATGTGCTGCGAGGATGCCCAGGACGAGGCAGCAAAGTGGACTGGGATAGCGTGGGCAAGAAAGGGCAGCTGCCCCGGTGGACATTCTATAACCAGCAACAGCAGGGCAAACGCAGGGGGCAAGGAGCAGGGAGCCTTAGTCGACGGAGGCTGCAGGTCCGAACATCGGGTGGGACACTGTAGACAGGAGCGGCTACTGCATGCGATGACTGTCACCTGTGCACACGCGGCTGTTTTTTTCGGTTCCTGAAGGAATCGCGGTGCGGAGGTGATTTTTCCTTGTTTTTGCATTCCGCGGAGGCAAAACGAGCATCCGACCACGCTTTCTGGATTTGCGGAGACGAGGGATGGTCAAGTTACGCGCAGGTTGGGTCATGACCATTTGTCGACAACCTGACGACATGGCGTGTTCTGATGTCACATGGTTGGTCATGCGAGAAATGAACTCTCCTGTTTAGAAGTGGCATGTAACAAGTGGACGGGGAGGGGAGAAATTGCAAGAACGTGCTTGCATGTGTTCATCACCCCACTGGTCCCATCTGCATCGTGGGGAAGCGGGGGCTAGCCCGTACTCGAGCCCTTTCATCGCACCACGCCACACGGTTCATGGAGAGAGAGCCTCCGCCTCTTCTTCTCCGGGACTGCCTTATTGTCGCTGCGCCTGCGCAGCTTTGGTGGCTTCATTGATCTCGTTTTCTTCGTTGAGCTTCAGCGCGACCGCGTAGCACTTCGCCTCGAGATCCTGCGTGGGTAGGATTCGTCGCGAAATACAGGAAAACACAATCCACGGTGCGATCCACAGTGGGAACATTTCCGGAGTTGGGGCTTGCACTGACAAACGAAGTAACGGCCGATCAGCATCAACTGACCAAAAGGTGACGAAAATGATAAGGCAACAGTTTCTTGTTCTTCGCGTGTACAGGGTATAAACCTGGGGGGGGTTTCCTGTATTAGCACTTTTTCAGAAGTACTGTTCGCTTGATAATCCGGGATTTTCGTTGGCTTCGTTTTCTAACGTTATTTGTGGATTAGAATGGTCGGTATTTAAAGTCTCCGGTTGACCGTAGAGGCTTGGGTATGGAGGGGGTTGGGAAAAGTGAGAGGGTGCAGCTCGTTTCGGGTGATGTGTCACTCCGTTGTGAAACCTTGTGAAGTCTCCTAACGCGTTTAGAGGGTGTTTGGGATTGGGTAGGGTGTGGTCGTTCTGCTACGGAGTGAAAAGCCAGGAAGTTTCGACGATAATCTTCGACGATTGCTTATGTTCACCGGGTTGTGTCGTCAGGAAGATCCCGGTGCCTGGCTTTCCTTCTGGGTGGTTTCGTGTTGCTCGGCGGCTGTGGGGTTACGAGGCACGGATTAGGGGAGGAAAAAAGGAAAAAACTGGGGGAGAAAAAAAGGGGGAGGATAAGGAAGAAGAAGAAGAAGAAAAAGAAAAAGAAAAAGGCCGCTCCGGGTCCAGGAGCGTGACGGTCAACCACAGCTTGCAAGGCTTGAGTCGGAGGCAGCACAGTGCCACAACCCCGTCCGCTCTGCCCTGTGGCTGACCGTCTCGACGAGCTTGTGTTCAGCGCAAGCGCCAAGCCCCAAGCTTGGTGCGCCACGCCTTGATGCTTTAGTTTGGCAAATCGGTAGCCACTTGACCCGTAGGCCCGTGGCTCTGCAGTACCGCCGAACACGTGAAGTACTTCCCAAGTACACCCCAAGGTAAAATGGCGATTTCTGGCGATTTTTTTCGCATTTAGTGCCAGAGTGCGCACGATCAGCCGGCTTGCCGGCTGATAAAATTTCGACACACAAAATCAGCCGATTTCCAACCGTGTAAGCTTTGGCTATGCCGCCCATGGAGCGGAATCAGCTTGATGCACCGGCAAGACGTTGTCGTAAGACCCTTCTGATCGGCAGACCTTCCAAGAATCAGCCGGCTTGCCGGCTGACTAAATTTCGAGCCTTTTTCTTACCGGCAGACTCGCGCAAAATCAGCCGATTTTCAACAGTGTAAGCTTTGGCTATGCCGCCCGTGGTGCGGAATCAGCTGAATGCACCGGCAAGACGTTGTCGTAAGACCCTTCTGATCGGCAGACCTTCCAAGAATCAGCTGGCTTGCCGGCTGACTAAATTTCGAGCCTTTTTCTTACCGGCAGACTCGCACAAAATCAGCCGATTTTCAACAGTGTAAGCTTTGGCTATGCCGCCCATGGAGCGGAATCAGCTTGATGCACCGGCAAGATGTTGTCGTAAGACCCTTCTGGTCGGCAGACCTTCCAAGAATCAGCCGGCTGCCTATCAGCCGGTCAGTTTTCAAAAAAAAAAAAAAGTCCGGCTGAAATAAGCCGCTTTTTCCTTAGCGCAAACACTGTTTAGTACGTCCCGTGAACTTCCCAAGTACTTCCCAGTTGCACCACCTGTACACCCCGCAGTAAGGCCGCCGGATCACACCAATCCATTGTTATAACAAGAACAGGGACGCAGCTCTTGACAGCGTCGCCAGATCTCCACACATTGCTTAAGTGTGACCTGGCTTAAATTACAGGTTTGCCAGCCTACTGATAGAGGGAGCGCACCTTCCACCAGCAATACCGGGTAGGACGAGAGGAACTCCCGGTCTCTAGTCCCTGGTATCTACGAGAAGAACCCTCTTCCTCCACGTCCACCGGCGGGGAAGATCTTACACCCAAAGAGAGTTACCGACGAGACCCGTGTGTTCTCGTCGGTAAAGAATGTACTGTTCAAAATAAGTAAAGAAAGCGCACCATCATTTCGGCCTCCAGCTCGTGTTCCTCTTCGCGCATTGCCATGATCTTCGAGCGGAAGTCCCTGATCTCCGGCCCCGTGGGAGCTGCGGGTGGTAGATTGTTCTGATTCGGGTTCTGGTTTGTCCGGTCGAAGTGTGTGGGTACGAGCCGGTTGCAAATCAAGAATCTGGTGTCAACTTAAAAAACATCGGTTTTGGAGACTGAAGCCGGTCTATCCCCTCCTGATAGACTGCAGCAGCACCCCGAAAAATACAGTTTCGGGCAATTCTATGCATGGACCTGATAGACCGCGGTGTGTCATGTTGGTTAACTCCTTGTTAGCACGAGTCGCTCAGTTTGAGAATGCTGAGCTAATCGGCAGGTATCCCTCTGCTAAGGCTAAGTATACCCCGGAGGCCGATAGCGAACAAGTACAGTGATGGAAAGATGCTTTTGAAAAGAGGGTTAAAGTCCCTGAAACCGCTGAGTGGTAAAGAGTTGGAGATGCGTTCAAATCTTGAGCGTTGCTCCTTCACTGCGGTTTATGGTTGAGACGTCTGGACCTATCCGGATCGTCCAAGCTCGTGGTTGACCGTGATAAACAGCGGCAGGCAATCCGATTCCACGAGAGAGATGGGCCGGCTTGGTATTGGGACCGTATCACCACCTACGGTGTATGTGTGGAGACGTACACCCGTAGTGCCTCTTAGGGGTAGTAGTCTTCCCGGGTTCATATCTACTTTGTGGCGGTGAGGCGTACACCATATACCTACCGGCCTTCAATCCCAGGAAACAGGCCCTTCCGTAATCCCTGAATAGTCGCGCCGGCGGCTCCACTCGTTTCGTACGCATCGTGTTGATGTACCGTCAAAGCTTGACGGTTGGTACAAAGAACCTGCGGCGACAGTCTGCAATGGACATTCAGCCGAAGCGGATCTGCGAGTAGACGGCCCGTGAGAACTGGACACGGTTAGTACACTTGTCCAGAATAACACGAAAAGCCTCCAGGCAAACCCCCCGTTTTTCCAGACTTGACGCTGGCATCAAACCTGCTGAGAGGCAAGAGCTTGGCGGTTGGTATGCAAAGAAATTGCGACGACAGTCTGCATTGGACACTCAGCCGAAGCGGAGCAGAAGTTCTTGCGGGCTTGCACAGACTTGAATCCGTGTGCTATCACTCGATTGACCTGTTTCATCCATCTGAAAGGAGACGGCCCGTGAAAAACTGGACACGGTTGGTACACTTGTGCAGAATAACACGAAAAGACGGGCATACGATCATGTTTCCATTCCATCTTATGGCCTTGGAAGTACTCCGGGACGCCCTTGTGTTGATAAGGTCGAGTTTTTTCGTCGTAGTAGTAAAGGCGAGGTGAGAACGAGCCGGATTCGTAGATTCTGAGTATGATGGCGTACACAAAACCGCCAGCTGTGTGTAGCGTGGGTGTCGTTTACTAGAGTTAAAGTTCGCTTGAGTGATTCCGGGGGTTCAGGGTCTCCGTGTGACCGTTGTTAAATGGGTTCTCTTAGAGCAAGAAAGGGCTATGTGGGTGCGGGTTGTTTCTTTGGTGTACACTTTCGTTATGGGTCATGTCCGGGACTGTTTATGACCGACACCAAGTACATTCTTACATAATTGTGAGGTCCTGCTTTGTAGGTGCTGCGTGGTCGTGGGCGGGTGAGAACGTCGCGACCTTGTAAAATTCCCCGCGTTGAGTCTCGTGCGGGGGTAAAACTTAGTTTAATGGAAAATCTTAATTTAATGTTTAGGCAGGACACTGCCTCTCATGCATGTTTGATGCTAGCATCAAGTCTTCTTCGAAGAAAGTGTAAAGGGGGAAAATCTTAGTTTAATGTTTAGGCAGGACACTGCCTCTCATGCATGGTTGATGCTAGCATCAAGTCTTCTTCGAGGAAGATGTCGTCTAGGAAAGGGATGCAAAATAGAAAGTGGTAAAAACGGCTCCCAAAGCGGGGTATGAAACCTTGAGGCACTAGCCCCCTGTGTTTTTTTCACCGCGGTGTTGTGTGCACCTCGTTCTTCGTCTCATGTTTCGCTCTTGAACGCAGACCAATCCAAAGTCAGAGCTCATCAGTGGGTCCTTTGGATGGGGATGTTCCGTCCTGTTACAACTTGCTTTCATGGGGTTTCCTTCCTTCATTCGTTTGTTTAAAAAAAAGGGGGGAAACTTAGTTTAATGTTTAGGCAGAACGTCGCATGCGTGTTTGATGCTAGCATCAAGTCTTCGTCGAAGAAAGTGTAAAATAAAATAGGGGAAAGGGAGGGTGCTTGAAGCAGCATGGTCCATCTTTCCATCATTGGATAAGTATAGCGAAGGCGGTGTGAAGGAGATACCTCCGAAGACCCAGACGAAGAACAGCAGCGACAGCACAGGGCCCGGAACGAACTTCGAAGCCGGCGCATTCGGATCCTTTATGATGGGGGCGGTGAGAATGCCGTCTTCGTTGAGATGAAGGAACATGTGCGTCCGCTTGTCTCGCAACGTTTCGAGGTCGGCCACGCCGCGAGTCATCGCCTCCGAAACAGCGAACTCATCGGTGAGGTACAGCCTGGACTTGAACTCGTGCCTGCGCGGTGGAAGAAAAGGAGGGTTTCAAGCTTTGTTAGCGCATTTTTGACGTTTGAAGGTCCGATTTTTTCTCACCGCAGTGTGCAACTACAGGGCCCGTACACTGCCGTGCATCAACAGTATTTCTACAGTTTGAAAATGTGTCTCCGTGAGCCCGTACAGTGTGTCAACCCCAGGCGCTAACGGCAACAGTATCGCTACAGTTTGCAACTACAGTGTCTCCGTTAGCTTGCTGCCGTTGCATCAACAGTATCTCTACAATTTGCAACGATGGGGCAACAGCGCTCTGGAAACCGCCCCTCCCACTTCCGTCTGTTGAAGGGTTACACGGTGAGGACCAGTCTCCGGGATGACGAAGGCCGGGGAGAGCCGGGGGCAGTGAAGTAACGAATCCCGCGAACGGTGGGTGGTGACCCCTCCGAACAGCCTCCCTGGCCCTGGCCCACGCCTGATGCCGCAATCCCTCAACCCGGGCGGCGGCGCTTTGGCATGAGCCAGGAACCTCAAGGGGAGCAGCGCGAGAGGCATCATCCACGCTTCAAAGGCCCACACACACGGTGAGGACCAGTCTCAGAAGTTGGTGCTAAGGAGGCCGAGTCACGCCCCGATGTAAAATCCACACCCGGAAAGCGGGTGTGCTGGTGTAAATCCACACCCGGAAAGCGGGTGTGCTGGTGTAAACCCACACCCGGAAAGCGGGTGTGCTAGTGTAAATCCACACCCGGAAAGTGGGTGTGTTAGTGTAAATCCACATCCGGAAAGCGGGTGTGCTGGTGTAAATCCACACCCGGAAAGCGGGTGTGCTGGTGTAAACCCACACCCGGAAAGCGGGTGTGCTGGTGTAAACCCACACCCGGAAAGCGGGTGTGCTGGTGTAAATCCACACCCGGAAAGTGGGTGTGTTAGTGTAAATCCACACCCGGAAAGCGGGTGTGCTGGTGTAAATCCACACCCGGAAAGCGGGTGTGCTGGTGTAAACCCACACCCGGAAAGCGGGTGTGCTGGTGTAAACCCACACCCGGAAAGCGGGTGTGCTGGTGTAAATCCACACCCGGAAAGTGGGTGTGTTAGTGTAAATCCACACCCGGAAAGCGGGTGTGCTGGTGTAAATCCACACCCGGAAAGTGGGTGTGTTAGTGTAAATCCACATCCGGAAAGCGGGTGTGCTGGTGTAAATCCACACCCGGAAAGCGGGTGTGCTGGTGTAAACCCACACCCGGAAAGCGGGTGTGCTGGTGTAAACCCACACCCGGAAAGCGGGTGTGCTGGTGTAAATCCACACCCGGAAAGCGGGTGTGCTGGTGTAAATCCACACCCGGAAAGTGGGTGTGTTAGTGTAAATCCACATCCGGAAAGCGGGTGTGCTGGTGTAAATCCACACCCGGAAAGCGGGTGTGCTGGTGTAAACCCACACCCGGAAAGCGGGTGTGCTGGTGTAAACCCACACCCGGAAAGCGGGTGTGCTGGTGTAAATCCACACCCGGAAAGCGGGTGTGCTTGTGTAAATCTACACCCGGAAAGCGGGTGTGTTAGTGTAAATCCACACCCGGAAAGCGGGTGTGCTGGTGTAAATCCACACCCGGAAAGCGGGTGTGCTGGTGTAAATCCACACCCGGAAAGTGGGTGTGTTAGTGTAAATCCACACCCGGAAAGCGGGTGTGCTGGTGTAAATCCACACCCGGAAAGCGGGTGTGCTGGTGTAAACCCACACCCGGAAAGCGGGTGTGCTGGTGTAAACCCACACCCGGAAAGCGGGTGTGCTGGTGTAAATCCACACCCGGAAAGTGGGTGTGTTAGTGTAAATCCACATCCGGAAAGCGGGTGTGCTGGTGTAAATCCACACCCGGAAAGCGGGTGTGCTGGTGTAAACCCACACCCGGAAAGCGGGTGTGCTGGTGTAAACCCACACCCGGAAAGCGGGTGTGCTGGTGTAAATCCACACCCGGAAAGCGGGTGTGCTGGTGTAAATCCACACCCGGAAAGTGGGTGTGTTAGTGTAAATCCACATCCGGAAAGCGGGTGTGCTGGTGTAAATCCACACCCGGAAAGCGGGTGTGCTGGTGTAAACCCACACCCGGAAAGCGGGTGTGCTGGTGTAAATCCACACCCGGAAAGCGGGTGTGCTTGTGTAAATCTACACCCGGAAAGCGGGTGTGTTAGTGTAAATCCACACCCGGAAAGCGGGTGTGCTGGTGTAAATCCACACCCGGAAAGTGGGTGTGTTAGTGTAAATCCACATCCGGAAAGCGGGTGTGCTGGTGTAAATCCACACCCGGAAAGCGGGTGTGCTGGTGTAAACCCACACCCGGAAAGCGGGTGTGCTGGTGTAAACCCACACCCGGAAAGCGGGTGTGCTGGTGTAAATCCACACCCGGAAAGCGGGTGTGCTGGTGTAAATCCACACCCGGAAAGTGGGTGTGTTAGTGTAAATCCACATCCGGAAAGCGGGTGTGCTGGTGTAAATCCACACCCGGAAAGCGGGTGTGCTGGTGTAAACCCACACCCGGAAAGCGGGTGTGCTGGTGTAAATCCACACCCGGAAAGCGGGTGTGCTTGTGTAAATCTACACCCGGAAAGCGGGTGTGTTAGTGTAAATCCACACCCGGAAAGCGGGTGTGCTGGTGTAAATCCACACCCGGAAAGCGGGTGTGCTGGTGTAAATCCACACCCGGAAAGTGGGTGTGTTAGTGTAAATCCACACCCGGAAAGCGGGTGTGCTGGTGTAAATCCACACCCGGAAAGTGGGTGTGTTAGTGTAAATCCACATCCGGAAAGCGGGTGTGCTGGTGTAAATCCACACCCGGAAAGCGGGTGTGCTGGTGTAAATCCACACCCGGAAAGTGGGTGTGTTAGTGTAAATCCACATCCGGAAAGCGGGTGTGCTGGTGTAAATCCACACCCGGAAAGCGGGTGTGCTGGTGTAAACCCACACCCGGAAAGCGGGTGTGCTGGTGTAAATCCACACCCGGAAAGCGGGTGTGCTTGTGTAAATCTACACCCGGAAAGCGGGTGTGTTAGTGTAAATCCACACCCGGAAAGCGGGTGTGCTGGTGTAAATCCACACCCGGAAAGCGGGTGTGCTGGTGTAAATCCACACCCGGAAAGTGGGTGTGTTAGTGTAAACCCACACCCGGAAAGCGGGTGTGCTGGTGTAAATCCACACCCGGAAAGCGGGTGTGCTGGTGTAAATCCACACCCGGAAAGCGGGTGTGCTGGTGTAAATCCACACCCGGAAAGCGGGTGTGCTTGTGTAAATCTACACCCGGAAAGCGGGTGTGCTGGTGTAAATCCACACCCGGAAAGCGGGTGTGCTGGTGTAAATCCACACCCGGAAAGCGGGTGTGCTGGTGTAAATCCACACCCGGAAAGTGGGTGTGTTAGTGTAAACCCACACCCGGAAAGCGGGTGTGCTGGTGTAAATCCACACCCGGAAAGCGGGTGTGCTGGTGTAAATCCACACCCGGAAAGCGGGTGTGCTGGTGTAAATCCACACCCGGAAAGCGGGTGTGCTGGTGTAAATCCACACCCGGAAAGCGGGTGTGCTAGTGTAAATCCACACCCGGAAAGCGGGTGTGCTGGTGTAAATCCACACCCGGAAAGCGGGTGTGTTAGTGTTAATCCACACCCGGAAAGCGGGTCTCCGCCAAGTTTGCTTGAACTCCTTTAACTCCTGCTTCGTAGGCAGGACTCCACCGTGTAATTTCTTGGCAATCTGCGACAATGAGGCGGGCACATACCGAATGGAGTCGTAAGTGACGACCCTCAGCTTGGGGTTGCTCATTTGCATTGCCGCCTTCATGAACTCTTTGTAAAGCCGCTTGACGTCGCGGGGCTCTACTCTGGTCATCCCACGGGCGAACTGCGGGCAGTTTTTTTTTAAAGAGTTGAAGCTCGTTTGAGAATTTAGGATTTGAGAGTTCTCCGGGTGACCTTCCGTCAAAAATGGGTTCTTGCTAAGCTAATTCGAAGAAAGTATAGGGGGACACGTAAGATCTCACCAGATTATGGGAGTATTCTTGGCCCCTCCCCCCCCCCGCGTCTTGCAGGTTAGAAAGGCATACTTGATACGGAAGGCCCGTCATCTTGACGGCTTGCTTCGGCTTGAAGGGGAGGTGGAAGGAGCCGATCTAAACCGGTCTGATGATTGAATGTGATGATGGGCAGGTTGTCTGCGGATACCGGCACGCCAGGTGATTCAAGGACGATAATACCAGTGAGGTTGGGGACGGCACCGCGGGGGGAACGGTGCCTCCTCTCTTTTTTTTTTTTGCGAGGGGGAGTGTTTTTTTTTTTTTTTTTGCTTTCTTCTCGACTTTCACTACTTTTTTTTTTTAAGCTTCCCGTTTTCACTGGGATCAGGCGACCATTTGCCCTGCACCCCCCTGCCGGTTCTCTCCGCACGCGCACGGACCCCCCTTTTTTCTTACGTTCCTGTGATGATGGGCAGATGGTGCCAGCCGAAGCTGGTAAAGCTTCGGCGCCGCCGAAAAAAAGGTTGCAGAGATCTCCGACAGTTGGGTAGTTCATGCTACCTCTTTCACACACACACACCTAGCAAGCTTGCTTGAGCGCCTTCGGCGCTACGTTTCTGAGCGAACTCCTCATGTCCACTAGAAGAAAGCTCCATCCCCAACAATTCGAGCTTGGAGAACAGATCTGCCAAATCCATGCACCCCATCTGGATACCGCTGCACGTGACCGCAACGTGCGTAACCGGTTCGGCAGGGGGCGCGACAGCTGCGACATTGGCTGGGTCCATGGTGCTGAAATCATCCTCTTTTTTCCAAAGTGGTTGTGTTGTGCACTCTCTAAAAAAAAACTGCCCCGCCAAAAGCGGCAAGCAAAAACTGGCAACCCACCGTTTGCCCCCTTTTTTGTACTCCCCCTTCGAAAATGAACACGACACCAGCCTCCCCGGCGCCGTCGCACTGCATAGGAAGCCCCGATGCAAGGGATGTGCGAAGAAGGGCCTGCCAGCGGAGACCTGTTGCCGGTATAAACAGCACCATGGTGAAGGAGATGGCCTGAGGCCGCGGGTGCAATTCTGCACAGCCCACAGACTGGAGCGTTGCGGCGAGCGTGAAGCTGACAATGAAGGGATCGCGAGGTGCTGTTCGAGGCACCGCCTCCAGTTGAATATCATCCACGCTCCATCGAGGCTCACGCCAACGACTTCGCGGCGTGGACCATGCACTCCCACGCACGCCTGGCTTTGTGATACCAGTACGCGGCCAACTAATTGTGGATCGCTTGAGCATCATCCATTTTCGGGACCGGTGCATTCGGCAGGTGAGTTGTAACACTCCATGGCCACCGTCCTGCTGTCAAGATGAACCGACACCCTTTGTGGGATCTGAGGAGCGATCACTCGGACACCTTAAGTCAGCTCTCGGTTCATCCCGTCGCCAGTCCTGCTGTCAAGATGAACCGACACCCTTTGTGGGATCTGATGAGCGATCACTCGGACACCTTAAGTCAGCTCTCGGTTCATCCCGCGTCGCCAGTCCTGCAGTCAAGATGAACCGACACCCTTTGTGGGATCTGATGAGCGATCACTCGGACACCTTAAGTCAGCTCTCGGTTCATCCCGCGTCGCCAGTCCTGCTGTCAAGATGAACCGACACCCTTTGTGGGATCTGATGAGCGATCACTCGGACACCTTAAGTCAGCTCTCGGTTGTCCTGCTGTCAAGATGAACCGACACCCTTTGTGGGATCTGATGAGCGATCACTCGGACACCTTAAGTCAGCTCTCGGTTCATCCCGCGTCGCCAGTCCTGCTGTCAAGATGAACTGACACCCTTTGTGGGATCTGATGAGCGATCACTCGGACACCTTAAGTCAGCTCTCGGTTGTCCTGCAGTCAAGATGAACCGACACCCTTTGTGGGATCTGATGAGCGATCACTCGGACACCTTAAGTCAGCTCTCGGTTCATCCCGCGTCGCCAGTCCTGCTTACCAGAAGTGGCCCACTTAAAACCAGGATTCTACGTCAGGGTTCAATGAAGTAACCCCGAGCTCACGCCCATTTAAAGTTTGAGAATAGGTCGAGGAAGCGATTTCCCCAATGCCTCCAATCATTCGCTTTACCTGGCGTAACTCCTGTTTTGGTTCTAGCTTATGTGCCCCTAATATGGACCCCTGCTCGCAACCTGCGGGAGCATCAGCGGTGCTTGAAACTGAAGGAGGCGTGGACGCCTCTCGCACAGGAAGGCACCACGTAAAAAACACTGATTTTGGATCCTGTGACTCGTCTCCGAAAGGTGGGTGGGGCGGGACCCTTCGGGGACGGATAGAGAGCGGGAGGTTGTCAGCTTCTCGGCACTCGGCTCAAAGCTTCTGTTTTTATCTGGCGGTGTTAGCCGCGTTCGGCCTGTCGCGACACAGCTGCGCGTCTTTACACAGGCGCATCTCACCTGAGGATGTGGCAAGCTCTCTCCTTGCAATATGAGCTTGGCCTGACAGCTGTTCCAAACTCCTGGTGTGAGCACCCGTCATGGTCGGCAGTGGTCACAGTTTTCATTGGTCAACCTGAGCCCAGATCTGCACCTGCACTGACATCCCGCACGTGTTCTGGTGCCGTGCCGAACGTTTTCTCAAAGTTACGTCTTCTGCGAAAGTGGGGAGTCATTTGCATGCAAATGAGTACCACACTATGCCAGCCTTTCGCTCCGTGACCCCAGAAGGGTCACTTTTTCCGCGCTTTCGTCGTGGCGCAACCCTTGTCGGTTGCAACAAAGCTACCGACCCAGTTTGCCAGCTTCACACGTTGCTCTGTCCGCCGGAGGCTTTTTAGCCTACGTTGCGGTAACATTTGTGGCAAACACGCGAAAGTCGTCGATTGGGGTTTTCCACCATCCACCAGAACAACCCAGCTACGCAGTCCAGATGCTACCGAATTCAAAACTGAACGGGCCACACAACAAAAGGTATCAAAGGTCCTGCCACTGAAAGTAAGGCACACAGCCAGACACAAGTGGAAGTGGAACAGAGAAGCAGAAAAAAACAGATTTCCCAGTGTGTGGGTGTGTTGTGGACTCGTTTTTACGTGGTGCCTTCCTGTGCGAAGAGGCGTCCACGCTGGTGTGTCTGTGTGTGTGATTCGCCAAGCAGTGCATCTGGGTGCTATCCCGATGCTGACAGGGGGGGTGAGATGCCTTGCACCATATTACGAAACAAGTACATGCTTGTCAACATGTCACGTAGATAGAAATTTGTCTTGTGACGTTTACTTATCACAAGTACCACGTAGATAGATACTTGTCCTGTTATGTTACACTTGTACACATGCGTAACCCAGATACTTGTCCTGTTATGTTATTACACTTGTACACATACGTAACACAGATACTTGTCCTGTTCTGTTACACACGTAACACAGATACGCTACACTACACATACGTAACACAGATGCTTGTCCTGTTATGTTACACGTTTACACATACGTAACACAAGTACTGTAACAAAAGCATGTTTGTCATTACATGAGACGCGGATAGATACTTGATCGTGTGCAGCCTCCGCTCGCCCTGCCACTCCATCTGCCTGCGGTCAGAGTTCGCCGTGTTGACGGTGTGCGAGAAGACTTGAAGCACTCCGGGAGGGCAGCCCGGTGTTACAGTCGACGAAGGCTAGGGGGGATGGCAAGAGCGTGCTTGGAATGGATAGTGTGCTCATCACCGCAAGGGTACCGGCTGCGCCGTGTTTCGGTCCATTAAACCACACGGACGCAAAAGGCGGACCCATCATCATCATCAGCGCGGAACCTGAGCGTGGGGGAGCGGGTAGAGAAATGCCCAACGGGTTCTTGCCTGGAGGCTTGTCGTGCTATTTGCAGCTGTTTTTTTAGCTTTGTTGGGGGGGCATGGTTAAGTGCGCACAACAACTACAAAACGGTTCGCGTTTTTTTTGTGTTTCCGACGATCCCGTACGGGCGTACAGATTGGTGTCTTTCGACGTTTTGTGCTTGTGGGGTTCAGCTTTGTGTGTGGTGTGACAGTGTGAGGGGATTGGGGATTGCAAGAACGTGCTTGGAATGGGTATGTGCTCAACACCGCACTGGTCCCATCTGCGCCGTGTTTCGGTCCTTTAAGCCACGGACACATGAGGGGATCGGGGAGGGGGGGAAGCTTTGCTGTATCGGGCTAGAGGTTTGGGACGCTTTTGGGGCTATAAACTAGTGGTCACGCCCTAAATGCGTCTCAAACCCCCTTATTATCACGCCGGACAGACACTTTAACTCATGCTTCAGCCAAGTTGCCCACTCTGCTGCCTTATCGTTAGGCTCCTGAAAGCGCACCCTTTCGCAAACACACTTCATAACTGCGGCATTGCGTGCTGCGAAGTCGTCTAAGATTTGCCAACACGTCGCATCATGGCGCCCGTAGATTTTTTCCATTCCATGTTCTGAATGGCATGATCGCTCTTCGAATCAAAGCCTGAAGCAGGTCCGTGGCACCGTGCAGTTTCCGTAGCGTCCTCAACTTTTTTTTTTTTTGTTGAACGCGTGCGCCCAGGGCCTTATATAAAAGTTCCTCCCACGTAACTGTCCATAAGTTGCTCGGAGCTACTAAAAATCCCAGTTGCGGCACAACTGCACGTTTATGTACCCGACAGGGTGCACCTCTTTTGTGGTTGTCACTACTGTCCACCACAGAGACTATACCAGCGCCGCAGGCGCGGAAACTTTTTTCAAGCTATTGGGCCAGTCGCAGGTTCCAAATTTGAGGCTGTACGTTGCTTCAACGATGATCCAAAGGTGCAATAACCGGTGCTGTGTACTGCTAGTGTGACTGCTGTACTGGAGCACTACTACTGGGCCCCTCAGCCGGGGCATCATTCTGTGCTTTTTTTTTTTTTTTTGGTTGCTCGGACTTGGTCCGAGCACCAGACCCATATATAAGCCACTGCGTGCGCCTGGCACTAACCCAGATAAAACCGTAGTGAACATGTCCCTCTCCCCTCCCTCTGCGATTTTGCGACCGGCGGCCTCCTCAAGGATTTCTACAAAAGGCAGCCCGTCGAGTATTTTTGAATACAGAGCTGCTTGCCGTGTTGTGTGTGTGCTCACTGCGAGGAGGCTAGAGGGGAGAAACAAAAAAAAAAAGACAACTACAAAGTGGGTCTTTTTAGTTGAACGCTTCCGCCCGCCACTGAACCCAGATTCACCTGTGTTTCGTGTGGGCTACAGCACATTTACCTCCGTTGTCTGTCGCAACTGGCAGTCTCCTCAAGTATTTCCTACAAAGCAGGTGTTTATACAAAAAATAAGAGCTCGTCACTCGCACAATCGCGGCTGACACAAAACTAATGATGACGACGATGATCATGGGAAGAGAGAGAGTGTGTAGTTTTCGTTGAACGCCGTGCCTGATCATTCAGGACGCAAAGTGAAAACGCCTCGATTTGCGGCGGCGAGCTTCTCATTTCCTCCAACATTTCATGTTTGGTAAAAAGAAATTGGACAGCGCGCTGATAGGTAATTGTTAGATGTTGTTGGATGCTTCCGTTCTTTCCGGTGAAGCTCGTCTTTTGTGGCCTCGACAAAAGAGATTGCGAAGCGGAAAGGAAAAAAATAAATAAAAACAGTTGTTTGCGTGCGTGCCGGTTGATCGATTTTCGACACTCGTTTTTTTTTTTTTTTTTTTTTTTTTTTTTTTTTTTTTAGGCCCCAGGGATTTATATAGCTTTTCCTCCTCTGCAGAAAAGTCCTTTTCGCCCTCGGGGTCCTGTGGTGGATCCAAAATTAATTAGAATTGGTAGTCAAGAGGCAAGCACTACCAGGCCAGCCCAGGCTAACCCACCCAACCTCAGTGTTGGAACAAGAATCAGACGAAATGGTTAAGCTAATTTGTAAGAGAGGGGGGGTCTGGGGGGCAGCGCCCCCCAGCGCACGGTACGGTACAGCGAAGAATTTCCGCACCGGTCAACTTCTAGTATTGAATCCAAATTCAGTTAGAACCGGTAGTCAACGTCTGATGCCGAACCCCAAATCTAATTAGAATCGGTACTCAACGTCCAATTTCCGATTCCAAATTTAAATAGAATTGGTAGTCAACGTTCAGGGTTGGCTCCAAATTTAATTAAAATTGGTAGGCAACGTCTGATGCCAAATCCAAAAATTAATTAGAATTGATAGGCAACGTCCAGTTTCGGATCCCAAATTTAACTACAATTGGTAGTCAACGTCCAGTTTCGGATTCCAAATTTAATTACAATCGGTAGTCAACGTCTGATGCCAAATCCAAAATTTAATTAGAATTGGTAGTCAACTTCCAATTTCGGATTCCAAATTTAATTACAATCGGTAGTCAACGTCTGATGTCGTATCCAAATTTAATTAGAAGTGGTAGTCAACGTCCAATTTCCGATTCTGAATTTAAATAGAATTGGTAGTCAACGTCTAATGTCGGATCCCAAATTTAATTAGAAGTGGCAGTGAACGTCTATTGTCGGATCCAAAATTAATTAGAATTGGTAGTCAACATCCAATTTCCGATCTCAAATTTAATTAGAATTGGTAGTCAACGTTCAATTTTGAATCCAAATTTAATTAGAATTGGTAGTCAACGTCCAATTTCCGATCTCAAATTTAATTAGAATTGGTAGTCAACATCCAATTTCGGATTCTGAATTTAATTAGAATTGGTAGTCAACATCCAATTTCAATTGGTAGTCAACGTTCAATTTTGAATCCAAATTTAATTAGAATTGGTAGTCAACATCCAATTTCGGATTCTGAATTTAATTAGAATTGGTAGTCAACGTCCAATTTCCGATCTCAAATTTAATTAGAATTGGTAGTCAACGTCCAATTTCCGATCTCAAATTTAATTAGAATTGGTAGTCAACGTTCAATTTTTGAATCCAAATTTAATTAGAATTGGTAGTCAACATCCAATTTCGGATTCTGAATTTAATTAGAATTGGTAGTCAACGTCCAATTTCCGATCTCAAATTTAATTAGAATTGGTAGTCAACGTTCAATTTTGAATCCAAATTTAATTAGAATTGGTAGTCAACGTCCAATTTCCGATCTCAAATTTAATTAGAATTGGTAGTCAACGTTCAATTTTGAATCCAAATTTAATTAGAATTGGTAGTCAACGTCCAATTTCCGATTCAAATTTAATTAGAATTGGTAGTCAACGTCCAATTTCCGATCCAAATTTAATTAGAATTGGTAGTCAACGTTCAATTTTGAATCCAAATTTAATTAGAATTGGTAGTCAACGTCCAATTTCCGATCTCAAATTTAATTAGAATTGGTAGTCAACGTTCAATTTTGAATCCAAATTTAATTAGAATTGGTAGTCAACGTCCAATTTCCGATCTCAAATTTAATTAGAATTGGTAGTCAACGTTCGATTTTGAATCCAAATTTAATTAGAATTGGTAGTCAACGTCCAATTTCCGATCCCAAATTTAATTAGAATTGGTAGTCAACGTTCAATTTCCGATCCCAAATTTAATTAGACTTGGTAGTCAACGTCTCGCCTCCCACCACCCCCTTTGGCCCTCCGCCCCTGGCCCTCCTGCCTCCTCTTTCCCCGCCTCCGTTTTACTCTTCCTGCCCCCATGGCTTCGCCATGGCTTTCACCATGACTTCGCCATGGCTTCGTCCCTCACCCCCGCTGATCCCGGTTGGTATTGACCCGGCCCTACCCCAACCCCCAGCCCAAAATTAAGGCAATTTTTTTTTTTTTTCGCGCTCGGGGTGGCCCCGAGCCCCAGACCCATATATAAATCACTGAATTCTGCTCAACCACCAGAAACACGCAACGCCTGCGTCTTCTTTTTCGAGCCTTTGCGCAACACAATTCGTTGCAGGACGACCGGCAAACAAAAAGGGGGAGTTGCGGCGCTAAAAAAGAAAACGCAGGCGCCTTCCCTTGCAGACTAGCGCGAGAGGTCCGAACAGGTTTGGCGAGAAGAAGTAGCCCGCGAAGATAGACTATTCATGCGGGTGACAAAGAAGTACCCACGGGACTGCTTCTGGAGCATTGAGTTCTTTTAAGTACATGAACCACGTGGATTAACATGCACTGCCTTGAAAGTCAGGTTATCGGATGACGTCGTCACCTGCCATTGCGTCGTCAAGGTCGAGCATTTGTGGCGCTAGCGGAATTTGGCTTTCTTGCGATTCCAGAGACTGAGTCGGCGAGTACGAGGGCTTCTGGAGCATTGAGTTATTTTGAGTACATGAACCACATGGTTTAGCATGCACTAAACTTCTGAAGCAATCACCGCACGCGCCTAGGGCGCAGTGCAGGCAAAGCAAACGTCGCAGATGACTACTTTAGAAGCAATGATGATGATATCTAAACTGGACACAAATTGGTGGACAAGTCTGATGCCAGCACACCGCGGTAATCCCAGCACCAACACGCGTATATCGATGCCGTTGTTGAAAAGCTCGTGGTTGGATACAGAGCTCAGTTTGCCGGGTCGCTTCGCCCCAAAACAGTCAGAAATCGCTTTCGACGATGCTTGCTTTGCTTTGCAGAATCAGAAGCAGGTTGCACTCGATCCCTTGCGAACGGGGGGAGAAACGTGTGTCGGGGTGCAGAACCGACACGCTCTGGCACGGTAAGGTCTTGTTACCCCCAAAAACGAAGATGGGGGGACCTTGGCTCCTTGGACAGGTTTCGTAGCACTATTCGCACGCAGTTCACTAACGATCTTCGTGTATGAGGCGCAGCGTCCGAACTCTCGCGCCTTCTCGGCATGATGATACGTGTCCCCTGTCCGTAAAGAGTTGAGTAACATTCACGACGCACGTGGTGTAGTCCAGCCTCAGGAGCTGGGGCTCAAATAGCCACACCCGCTTTTCGGGTGTGCTTACACGCGTTTTGGTTTTCGCACATCCTCTTCAACTCCAGCTTGACAGGCTGGACTTCACTTCCTCATCGTGCAGGAGATGGACAGTCCCTGAAGCAAGCACTGATAATCATCAGCTGATCAACGACGGAGAAGATGCCAAGGCAAACTATCCTTTGTCGTCTTCGCGTGTACAGGCGCAGGTCCATGACTACAGAAGTGACACATAGTAACCTCCAAGGCGAAAGAGAAAGAGAGAGCGGTTCTACTTTGCGGGCTGCCTTCCGAATCCATTGAGAGGACACTTTTCTCGCCGCCAAGTGCAGGGTATAATGCGCGGGCTAGAACGCGGTAAGCACGTGGGCTTGAAGACCGGATGGCGCATTCCCTCCTCCCTCCCGTGTCTAAGTAACATTTGCTACGTTTTATATGATACAAACGTACTGGCAGGTACACTCGACGACAAGTAACGGACGTACCACGAATATGCACTCGATGAGACGTAAAGTGGCTTGGTCGTTCAGGTAACTTGTCAGCTGACTCTTTGGGAAGTCGTTGGGAAGTCGCTCATCATATCAGGAACAAGCAGAGGGAGATGGAACTAAAAATGCGCGGGCTAATCTTTGCGGCTGTTGATTGTTTTGCGTGATGGCTGACGGCAACGTATTACTTTATTGGGGTGTCGTTGGAAGGTGCACGTCGCCGAACTCCAGCGCCGGGAGCTGCGTTTTGTAACCGCTTCGTGCTGCGAGCCCCGTCCTGGTGTTCTTGAGGCCCCGGCCCGGCTGTTGAGGCGGGGTGTTTGCAAGAACGTGCTTGGAATGGATGTGCCCTCAACACCGCACTGGTCCCGTCTGCGCCGTGTTTCGGTCCTTTCAGCCACAGGGGTGTGTCTTTGAATGCCTTTGATGGGGCGGGCGTGTTGCGGATCGTTCGTCTGGGAGTCGACAGCTCGGCTTATTAGCGCGAAAGCCCCACGAGTTCTCGTCTCGGGTTTGTTTTTCTTGAGCAGCACATGCGCCACCTGGGTTGGAGGTTATGAACTTTCTCTTGCAGGAAGGAGGGGCTGTTCCTGGATGGGCTTTTTTTTCTTAATAGTACAGCTGTACTGACGGGAACATTTCCGGATCAACGGTTGCACATGAAAGAGGAAACGAAGCCAACGAAAAAGTGCTAATACAGGAAAACCCCCCCCCCAGAGAGGTTTATACCCTGTACACGCGAAGAACAATAAACTTTTGCCTTATCATTTTCATCACCTTTGGTCAGTTGATGCAGATACATCAGTGCGGAACCTGAGAGTCTGCAGACAGGACAGCGGTGTGAGTTTGGTTGAGGCGGGGGTCTCCTCGGATTTTTGATCGGCGTGCGGTCGATCTCGAGAAGGTGTGCTCATGCTGCAGAGTCAAGCACAACATAAAAACCATTTTCTACAGTCCTAAGGCATTGGTTGTCTGACAACCCAGCGACGCGTCTCGTATAGGGGCGGCGTACGTGGTTGGTCATCACACCGCAGTACAAAAAGTCGTGCTCGCGGGCACAAGTCCACTCGAGGTGGAACACGTGTGATGCCACATCATCATATGCCATCAACATGTGAAGACACTGGACGTTCCATGTCACACGTTATCGATAACACTTCGACTACGTGAAAACACTTGGACTCTCGTGTGATTGCGTACTCAAAGCACACCGTGGTTGGTTGTGCCAAGGAGGACAACACGTCGGCTCTACTTTTATTCGCCCTTTTCTGTATCCCTCTCGTTCACTCAATCATCTCCCGTGGGCTGGGGGTTCGCGCGTGCAGCAAAACAGCAAGGGGGCAGGCGGCATGAGGGGGAAAACACTTCTTTTTTTCCCTCGTTGTTTGACGACAGAACTAGAAGAAATCGATACACAGCGGACTCCAGCACCAGGCGGAGGAGTTAACTGTGGCGATGGGGGACCGCAAATCCAATGTGACATCCGCGATCACCTGTTTTGGCGGGGTGTCCACTGGATTTCCACACCGGATTTGCGGGTGTCGCGCCGGATTTCACACCGAATTTGCGCGTGTCACGCCGGATTTCACACTGGATTTGCGGGCGCCGGATTGCACACCCAATTTTCGCGTGTCACGCCGGATTTCACACTGGATTTGCGGGTGCCGGATTTCACACCGAATTTGCGGGTGTCACGCCTTATTTCACACCAAATTTGCGCGTGTCACGCCGGATTTCACGCCGAATTTTGCGGGTGTCACGCCGGATTTCACACTGGATTTGCGGGTGTCACGCCGGATTTCACACCAAATTTGCGGGTGTCACGCCTGATTTCACGCCGAATTTGCGGGTGTCACGCCGGATTTCACGCCGAATTTTGCGGGGGTGTCACGCCGGATTTCACACCGGATTTGCGCGTGTCGCCGGATTTCACACCGGATTTGCGGGGTGTACACCCGCAAAATGGGCCGCACAGTTTAGCTCCCCCCACCGGTGCTGGGACACCGTCTAGAATCGGGTGAAAAGTCTGGCAAGGCCAAGTTACGGACGCGCAAGCGAGAAGACAGCGAAGACTTGAGGGAGGGCGAGGGCGGGGGGTGTGAACTTTTGGACCGACAGGAACGAAACCGTAACAGGCAGAATTAGAAGTAGAGAGAGAAAAGAAATCGCGTGTTTACAGAAGAAAATTTAGCACGGCGCGTTTCTGTTGTTTCTGCGCACTCGGCAGAACTCACTTGCTTCGGTAAGTTTCGTGTAGTACGCTGCCAATTACTAATTTTTAGATGTTAAAGTTCGTTTGGAGAATCCGACATGTTTAGACTTGTGCACTGCGGTGTGCCATCGCCGGGACAGATCGGTAGTAGTAGCAGTGTGTCGTTTGGGTTAGAATGCAAAGAAACTGTGGCGATAATCTGCATCGCAGTGTGTCGAATCGCCGACGCAGCCGGCCAGGCATCAGGGTGTGCAGGCAGCCATACACCGCAGGGCCCAGATCTCGCCACGTCTCAACCTGTCACAGTGGCGGCCGCGGCAGCAACCTTCGCATCAAAGGCGTAAGTGTCCGTCAGGCGATTCCACACAACACAGATGCAGTGTTAGACTCCTTGGTCCGTGTTTCAAGACGGGTAGTCGAAGATCGCCCTGTCTGACATGAGCCTGCGAGCGTTCAACCGCCAGGCCAATGGAAGACTGATTTATTTTGAGTACATGAACCACATGGATTAGCACGCACTTGCAATGGAAGCAGGGACGTTGTCTGAAGACGCAGACTTACCCTTCGTCACTGACGAAGCCGCGGGTCAGGCAAACGCCCACGGTTTCAGCCAGCAACGACGACGAACGAGGATCTCGGATCTCTCGTCCACGGAGGAGCACGAATGCTTTGCACCGCCTTGGACTGTATGTATGCAATGATCGACTTCGCGTGGGTTGTCCCCTACGCTAGCGTCAACTGCTGATAGGACAGAAGCGCTTGCGGGCCTTGCACAGACTTGATGTCGTGGCTGTATATCACTCGGCTGTCCTGTTTCACGCCACGCACCCGCTGCTATTGCTAGCGTTGGTTGCTTGCACCTCGACCAATTGTATCCATGTCGACCCCGCGGTTTGAAGGCCGCTGATATTCACAAACCGTTCTACATCAGTGCGTCCTGCGGAAGCTCCGGCATCGGAGCTAGAAGAAGCCAGACCGGCACCATCACCTTCACGATAGAACGGAGGGGCGTCGCTGTGGGTAGGGTGTACGTCGGCGTGTTGGCAGGCCTTCGGGCGCATGCTGATCGAGAGAGAGATAGAGAGAACACTTTTTTGAGCAGGCCAAGTAAGTTTGGGCCCTCTCTTCAGGTTCTTTCTATTTTTCACCTGGTATGTCTTGAGTTAGGGATCCTCATGTGAAGCACGGACATGTAACCTGTGACAGTGACATGATCCCCAGTTTGGTGTTGGTGCGCTCATTGCGCAGGCTTACATTTTTGGAACACATTGCAATGTCTCGAAAATGATTCCGTGGGGGGGCTGGTTAGACTCGGGCGTTTCCTTGGGGGGACAGGGGCGGGACTGCCTTGTGCTCATTCCGAACGAGGCTAGAGGGGGAGAAAACAATACACAACTGCAACGGGTCTTTTTTATTTGACCGCTTACGCCCGCCAATAAACCCCAGATTTACCTGAGTTTCGTGTGGGCTACAGCACATTTACCTCCTTTGATCTATCGCAACGGGCAGTCTCCTCAAGCATTTCTACAAAGCAGGTGCTTATACAAAAAACGGCCGGCGAAGGTCACGGGACCCCAGAAGGATTAGCGATGCCTGGTAACGGGTTTAGTAGAAAGAATTGCATACGGAGTCTCGGCGCGGCGGCAGCATCGGAGACGCCGGTCCGAGGACAGTCGTGTTGTTGTGGGACGGGCGGCGGTTGGGCGGGCTCGCGGCGTTTCTTGTTCCTCCGAGAGACGGCGAGCTACCGTTGTAGCTCGCCGTCGGGAACCCTTCGCCGGGGTTCATCAACGGGCTACCGCTCACCTGTCAAGGGGGGGAAATGGTATTTGGCTGTTTTAACACAAGCGTGTTCTCGGCCAGAACACGCTTGTGCAACCAGTGTCGGTTTGCGGCTCGAGCATGTTCTCGGCCAGAACACGCTCGAACATCCACAATCTCGACGGAGACATCAAAGCGCTGTCACTCTGCTGGCGATACGAGCGTGTTCTCGGCCAGAACACGCTGGTGCTTTCACAAATTGGACGGTGACACCGAAGTGCTGTCACTCTGCTGGCGATACGAGCGTGTTCTCGGCCAGAACACGCTGATGCTTTCACAAATTGGACGGAGACACCAAAGTGCTGTCACTCTGCTGGCGATACAAGCGTGTTCTCGGCCAGAACACGCTCGAACATCCCCAAATTGGACGGAGACATCAAAGTGCTGTCACCTGCTGGCGATACAAGCGTGTTCTCGGCCAGAACACGCTCGAACATCCCCAAATTGGACGGAGACATCAAAGTGCTGTCACCTGCTGGCGATACAAGCGTGTTCTCGGCCAGAACACGCTGGTGCTTTCACAAATTGGACGGAGACATCAAAGTTCTGTCACTCTGCGGGCAATACGTGTTCTCGGCCAGAACACGCTCGAACATCCACAATTTGGACGGAGACATCAAAGTGCTGTCACTCTGCTGGCGATACAAGCGTGTTCTCGGCCAGAACACGCAAAACTCCGCAGGTAGAGTATGGGGACAAGTCCTCTCTATGGGGGAAATCTTAGTTTAATGTTTAGGCAGAGCACTGCCTCATCACGCGTGGTTGAGGCTAGCATCAAGTCTTCTTCGAGGAAGATGTTGTGAAGAGTACGGCTCCCAAAGTGGGGTGTGAACCCTTGAGGGACTAGCCCCCTTTTCACCGCGGTGTTTCGCTCTTGAACGACCAATCGAAAGTGAGCTCAGCAGTGGGTCCTTTGGATGGGGACTTCCAGTCCTGTTCCCTGTGTTTCTCCTTCCTTCATTCGTTCTGGAGTTTTGGGTAGGATTGTGGCTCGTCCAACCGCCACCGGGCACTACTTTCAAGGATTGAAAGCTTTAGGGGAAGGGGGTGGCGTGAAAGAAAGGGCGGAGACATACGGAGGGAGATAGGAAGGCACTGTGAGGCATCCCGGATGAATCGCGGCGAATTGGCGACGACGGCCCGCACACCTGTCAGTCCATTTTTAGAGTTAAAGGTTGCTTGAGATTACGGGATGTTAGGCTCTCCGGGTGACCTTTGTTAAATGGGTTCTCTTAGAGCAAGGAAGGGCTATATGGGTGTCGGGTTGTTTCTTTGATGGCTAGACATCGTGGCGGGGCTCACGCTCCGTTTTCGGCCTCGAAAGAAATACGTGTGGTGCGCTAAAGGTTCGAGGTTTTATTTCTCTTCACTGGGATGGCTGCCGAGACGAACCTAGCTTCTTCGTATCACATGCGGAGAGAGAGAGAGAGTGGAGAGAAACGACAGCGAGGGTTTGGAGGACGCGGCGTGCGTCGGGGCCCGTGAGGAAGCACCGGCCACCTTGCTAGATAAAACCTGCCTTGGAAGAGGCACCTTAATACTCGCGGGGGTAGGCACCCCTGCGGAGGCCCTCTTCCGTGTGCCTCCACGCGGAAGGAACACTAGGCTTTTCAAAGGCCGCGGAGGTCAGCGGACCGAAGCTACCGGAGAGGGTGTATGTGCGTTGTGTGGTAACCTGATACGTGTGTGTGTGCGATGATGTGGGTTTGTGTGGCAGCCTGATACGTGTGCGCTGGCTGTTACACGAGCTTGATGCTCCGCATGGATGCTTGTGCCGTGTGCCGTGGGCACCGCCCGCTGCACACGGGGATTCGTTTGCGACAATAAAACCTCGGAGGGAAAAAGACTGCGTGCTTATCCCACTCAAGAAAAAAAACTATCCCCCCTAGTGCGGCCAAGGTCAGGCTGTGCGGCCTTTGGCGACTGGTGGGCAATCCAAAAAGAATAACGTGTGGAAATCCACACGTTCCACGTGGAAGGTAAGCCATCCATCGCGGTGAGCACAAACTCAAGAGGTCAAGTCAATTATTCGTCCCTGCAGTATAAGCATCCTTTCAAAAAAGCAATGAGAAAAATCGGGGGTTTGCTGAGAGGCTTTTCTTGTTGTTCTGCGGATACTTTTAACGATAGTCATGTCCTCATTTTCGTACGTTTTAACCATGGTTGAACCGGTCCCTATCTCTTGAAACTGCATCAAAGTGCCTGCCGCTGTTTATCACAGTGAATCACGGTCCACCACGGTCTATTATGCAGGATTAGCATACCTTCGATACTAACTTGGATAAACAATGTTTCTCCGCGCGTGCAACAACAGGTATGTAGGTTGTTTCGGCATTTTTGTTGAACGCTTACGCCGGCCAACCTAAACCCAGATTTACCTGGGTTTCATGTGGGCTACAGCACACTTACCTCCTTTGATCTATCGCAACTGGCAGTCTCCTCAAGTATTTCCTACAAAGCAGGTGCTCATACAAAAAAAAAGAGGCATACAGAAGGGGACCGGACGGAATTCTGGGCGGAGTCGCGGCGCAAGGGCGAAGACGGCCCGGAGAAGGAGGGTCCGTGGACGGTGGTGCTGGCGTTGAGGCGCGGGCTGGCGACGGGGCTCGCCGCCTTGGTCGAGCCGATGGTCATGCCAGGGTGGGCGTTGTACCCCGCCACGGGGAAAGCCGTGGGCGAAGTGTAGGGGGCGCTGAACTTCCGGGTCCCGTACGTGGGGGCCTCCGACACGGCGTCTTCAGACGGCACGGTGCTGTGCGACGAAGACTGCCGGCGTTCCATGTCGGGCATGCGAGCGCCAGACTTCTCGATGATCACAGACCCGTGCACGAAACCTTCGTTTTGTTTTGTTTTCGTGTGTTGGACCTCGTGACTTGCCTTCTTTTCATCCCGCATTCCACGAAAAGGTGCCACAGGTTTTGCTTCCTCGTTTTCCGCCATGTGCAGGTCAAATTTTGTGTAAATTGGGAGACTTTTTTAGAGTTGTAGTTCGCTTGAGAATCCGGGATTTTAGAGTCGGGTAAAGGGCGAAGACGGCCCGGAGAAGGAGGGTCTGTGGACGGTGGTGCTGGCGTTGACGCGGGGGCTGGCGACGGGGCTCGCCGCCTTGGTCGAGCCGATGGTCATGCCAGGGTGGGCGTTGTACCCCGCCACGGGGAAAGCCGTGGGCGAAGTGTAGGGGGCGCTGAACTTCCGGGTCCCGTACGTGGGGGCCTCCGACACGGCGTCTTCAGACGGCACGGTGCTGTGCGACGAAGACTGCCGGCGTTCCATGTCGGGCATGCGAGCGCCAGACTTCTCGATGATCACGGACCCGTGCACGAAACCTTCGTATTTTTTTTATTTTTTTTCGTGTGCAACAAGTGTCATGCCCCCGTGCAGGGGAAGACCCGCATGGCTTGTCGTGTAGGGGAAGACCCGCATGACTTGTCGAGGAGACCGGAAACTCTGAGAGGTGGTCACGCTGCACTCTCGTCCTAACGGAAACTCTGAGAGATACTCTCTTCCTAAGTGAGGAGACCGGAAACTCTGAGAGGTGGTCCCGCTGCACTCTCTTCCTAAGTGAGGAGACCGGAAACTCTGAGAGGTGGTCCCGCTGCACTCTCGTCGTAACGGAAACTCTGAGACCCGCTGTACTCTCTTCCTAAGCGAGGAGACCGGAAACTCTGAGAGGTGGTCCCGCTGCACTCTCGTCCTAACGGAAACTCTGAGAGATGGTCCCGCTGTACTCTCTTCCTAAGCGAGGAGACCGGAAACTCTGAGAGGTGGTCCCGCTGCACTCTCTTCCTAAGTGAGGAGACCGGAAACTCTGAGAGGTGGTCCCGCTGCACTCTCGTCCTAACGGAAACTCTGAGAGATGGTCCCGCTGCACTCTCTTCCTAAGCGAGGAGACCGGAAACTCTGAGAGGTGGTCCCGCTGCACTCTCTTCCTAAGTGAGGAGACCGGAAACTCTGAGAGGTGGTCTGCACTCCAACTCGTTTCTCTCTCCCTGTCTCGGAAAGTCAGCGCAATAGCGTCGGCAACGTGAACACAAGAAAAATGACAGGAGAGTGGGACCGGGCCCTGGGACTGCGAAGGCGTGACAAACCTCGCCCCTGTCTCCCAGGAAACCCGGCACGAGTCTAGCCAGCCCTCCGACGCGGGCAAATCGTTGGTCAAAATACGTCTCTCTGTCGTAACAATTAGAACCTGCCATGTAAAGAGACAAAAACACGGTCCTTCGCACACAAAGCCGCAATCCATGCAGCAGTCCTCGTCAGCAGGCACCCATCCTTCAGGTGCGATGAGGATGGGCACCGGACCATCTCTCAGAGTTTCCGTTGGACGAGACCACCTCTCAGAGTTTCCGGTCTCCTCACTTAGGAAGAGAGTGCAGCGGGACCATCTCTCAGAGTTTCCGGTCCTCTCACTTAGGAAGAGAGTGCAGCGGGACCATCTCTCAGAGTTTCCGTTAGGACGAGAGTGCAGCGGGACCACCTCTCAGAGTTTCCGGTCTCCTCGCTTAGGAAGAGAGTACAGCGGGACCATCTCTCAGAGTTTCCGTTAGGACGAGAGTGCAGCGGGACCACCTCTCAGAGTTTCCGGTCTCCTCGCTTAGGAAGAGAGTACAGCGGGACCATCTCTCAGAGTTTCCGTTAGGACGAGAGTGCAGCGGGACCACCTCTCAGAGTTTCCGGTCTCCTCACTTAGGAAGAGAGTGCAGCGGGACCACCTCTCAGAGTTTCCGGTCTCCTCGCTTAGGAAGAGAGTACAGCGGGACCATCTCTCAGAGTTTCCGTTAGGACGAGAGTGCAGCGGGACCACCTCTCAGAGTTTCCGGTCTCCTCGCTTAGGAAGAGAGTACAGCGGGACCATCTCTCAGAGTTTCCGTTAGGACGAGAGAGTTTCCGGTCTCCTCACTTAGGAAGAGAGTGCAGCGAGACCACCTCTCAGAGTTTCCGGTCTCCTCACTTAGGAAGAGAGTGCAGCGGGAGCCCAGTCGAACGTCTTCAGGTCCACGAACATTTTAGTAACCACCCCTAAATATGTTTCGGCACGAGCGGTGTTTTGGCCTTGTTTTCGCATTCTGCAGCCATTGTTTCAGCCTAAACGAGCAGCCAACCACTTTTCCCGCACTTTCGGAGCATCTTCTGGGCACCTGAGTGGTAGGTTTCGAGTTTTGAATTTCTGGTGACACCCCGCTTGCATTTCTGATGTTTTTCCTTAAGGAATTGCCATGTGGGAGCCCAATTTGTTGTTTGTGCGATTTGACCATGTACGCGTTCAGGTTAAACCGCTGCCAACGCTCCTGTTTAGCTAAACCAAGTGTGCTAGCTGAGGAGGTGGTTCCTATTTATCGCAAAAATAGGGCTGCCTTGTGCTTCGAAGGAGGCTAGAGGGGGAGAAACAATACAACTACAAAGTGGGTCTTTTTGTTGAACGCTTACGCCCGCCACTAAACCCAGATTCACCTGTGTTTCGTGTGGGCTACAGCACATTTACCTCCTTTGATCTTTTGCAGCTGGCAGCCTCTCGCAGTTTCACTGAGGGAGTTGCTGCACCACGAAAGTCGATTAGAGAACTCTACACAGCCTTCAGGGTGTGGTTGGTTCAAAGAAAACAGTCAAGTTTTTCCCCGGGTTAAGGCAGTCACTCAACGTTCCCTTGCGCTAGTGATATCAGTTACAAAGACGTGTTCTTACTTCTCCCTTTCTTCTAGGCAGTTCTCGTCAGACAATACGAAGAGCAGAAACTCCTCAAGTATTTCCTAAAGGGGGAGGTCGAATACTAACACCTGTGTTATTATTCGATTTGTCGAATACTAAAAAAAGTTCCGGGTAGCCGAACAGCAGCAGGATCAAGTAGTGGTAGTGTTTTTAGGCAACCAGACGTGAGTCAAATAACTGTTATTATTCGACCCCCCCCTTTTCAAAGCAGGTGCTTATACAAAAAAAAATCACACCGTGCGATTGCGGGGCCCTCTCGATGCGGGGAGACTCGATCGGCGGAAGGGGAGCGGGCTCTTTTTCAACGACGGGGGCCAGTTCGAGGGGCTCGAAATGCGGCGTCGGCGGCTTGTTCTGCCGCAGCAGCGCCGCGTAGTCGACCTCCTCCTGCGGCTTCGCCTGCCGCCTCTTCCACAGGTACAGCGCGACGAGCAGCCACAGGCAGCACATGACCGCGACCGAGAACCCGATGATCAGCCCTTTGACGAGCGCATCATCATCAGACTCGCCCGCAGCCTCCTTCTGCGGCGCCGCGGGAGGTGAGGTTGGCGGGACGTATGCGGGATCGGTGCAGGCGGCCGGCCGGCTAGTAGCGGCGGCGCCCAGCAGGGGCGGGTTGCACGTGCACACGAACACAGAGTCCAATGTCCCGTCCGGGTCACCACACGTCTGCCCGGTGCCGCAGGCGGCAGGCCCGCAGTCGTCGGTCGGAGCTGGCACCCACGTGCTCGGCGCGCTCGACGCCGGCGCCCCTGTAGCCGGCACACCGGTTGCGGGCACAGGCGTGTCCGTCGCAGGGACACTTGCTGGAGCGTCTGTCACAGGAACGGTTGCCGGGGAATCTGTCACAGGAACGGTTGCCGGGGAATCTGTCACAGGAACGGTTGCCGGGGAGTCTGTCACAGGGACGGTTGCCGGAGCGTCTGTCACAGGGACGGTTGCCGGGGAGTCTGTCACAGGGACGGTAGCCGGGGCGTCTGTCACAGGGGTGCCTGGCGGGGGTCCCGTGCTCGGAGACCCGCAGGCGGCCGGTCGGTTGACCGCCGTCGCCGTGCCGACCGGACACGCGCACGCAAACGCGCCGTTGTACGTCGCGTCTGCGTCGGTGCACAGTTGGTCGACGCCGCAGGCCAGCGCGTCGCAATCGCTGCCTTCCGCGCACGTCGCGGCGGCGTCCGCCGCCTCGCCGACGAACGGCGGGTTGCACGTGCACGTGAACTTCGAGTTCACGCTCTCGTCCGGGTCCGAGCAGGTCTGCTCTGTCGGACACGAATCCGGCGTCTGCACGCAGTCCGTGTCTGTCTTCACGCACAGCTGCCCGGATAGGAGGGCCGGCCCGTTTGTGACGGGACACACATACGCTACCGACGGGTTGATCGAATACCCCGCGGGGCACGGGCTGGCGCGGGTAACGGCGCCGGAAATCATCGCGGAGGCGAAGTCAGGCTCGGTGACGGGGGACGCGATTTCCGTGTACAGCGTCTTGCCGAAGGCATCGTCCTTGTACAAGACCCCTGCGGTGTACTCCGCGGCCACGTTGTCGCAGGCCGCGCCGCCGCAGGTGGTAGCTGCGGGCGTGAGGTCCAGCGTGTCGCACGATGGCGGCACTTTGCACCCGTCCCCGTGCCACTCTCCGAAGCACACGCACTCGCAGGGCTTTCCGACCCTCGCGTCCAACGAACCCGTCGCGTAACCTCCGGTGCCGTTGGCCGGCATGAAGCAGTCTGGAAGCTCCGCGGCACCGCACTTGTTGTCGTTCGCCGCCCCCGGGCGGGTGCACTCAAACCCGTCGATGTCCTTGTACACCGAGTTCGTGTGCGTGAAGTCAAGGTACAGAAACGTGCCGGCCGTCGGCCCGGGGTTGTGGACCTCGTAAAACAGCCGGTGCCGCGTGGTCCGGCAGACGGTCCCCATCGTCTGCACGTCGTTGAGCGTATCGCAGTTCTTGCAGTCGCTCGCGTCGTACTGGCACGAAAGTTCAGAGCCCACCTTCTTCGCCTCCTCCATGGCGACCCACGTGCCGTTGAAATCCATCGCGATGCCGTTCATCTCGATGGCCTGCAGGGAATATCGTAGTTTAATGTTTAGACAGAACACTTCCTCTCAAGCCTGATTGATGCTAGCATCAAGTCTTCTGCGACCAAGACGTTGCATCGAAAAGAAGGAGGGAAAATTTTAGGTTAAGGGTTTACACAGAACACTTCCTCTCATGCCGGATTGATGCTAGCATCAAGTCTTCTTCGACCAAGACGTTGCATCGAAAAGAAGGAGGGAAAATCGTAGGTTGAGGGTTTAGGCAGAACACTTCCTCTCATACCGGATTGATGCTAGCACCAAGTCTTCTTCGAACACGATGTTGCATACAAAAGAAGGGAGGGGGGGGTGGAGCAGCGCTCTTGTTAAGGATCAGCCACTTTGGCCGGATGGCCGGATAAACCAGACCCCCCCCCCCCTCTACAGTGCAGTTGCCTTGGAGGCTGGGTGGTCAAATTCTCTAAGGTGAAATGGTCAAAATTCCCTGCCAAAAGTGGGCCCACAAAAATTTTCCAAAGTGTGGTATTTGGGGTATTTGGGGCAAAAAAAAAATTTTTTTTTTCTGACCGCCCACCGTGGTGACCACCTTAGAGTGTGACAGGTAGCGTCTCCCCCCTCCACAGTGAAAATAGCCTGAGGGGGGGGGGGGGGGGGGGGGGGGTCAAAAGGTCTTTTTTTGCGTCAAAATGGTGACATTTTCAGCCTGTAGACTTAACGGCAGTTTAAGCCTAAAAGAACATGCAACCCGCCTCAGAAATGCCCGGAAACGTGTTTTCGGGGGAAGTTTCATGGAAAATGGCCCAGGGGGGGGTGTATTAGTTGATGGTTTTAGGGTGGACACCGTTCGGTACCGGCTAGCAGCCTGTGGGTGTGCTTCACTGTTCATACCATGCAAAGATGAGACTACAATCACGTACAGGCAGCCACAAATGGAAGCAACAAAAGGGCGAACGACACCCAGGAGGAAGGCAGCTATGAACGTTGCTCGTCTGGATGGTTAACAACGTCCCAAAAGGTTCTCTGGGTCTTGCGCAAGCTGAGGTGCTGTTGACACCGCAGGCAGCAGCTCTTCCCCGAACTTCTGCTAGAGCGATATTCACAAAGTTCGATGTCTTTCCGAGAAAAACAATGAGATGCTATCATCCGTAGTGGGATTTTCCAGATCCCAACGTTTTTGTTGAAGGGATGCACGCGACAGTGTCGTTTATTCAAGTTCGCCTTTCGTACACCACCCGAAAGGGTCGCATTGCACACGCACGGAAGACAATACTGGTCACCGGGGTGTATCTCTGGTACCTAACCCCAACGCACGTTGAGCTTGAACAAAAATAGAAAACTGGACTTGAACGAAAAGGTTCGGCGGTGGATTTATAGGACTGCCACGACATAGCAGCTCAGGGCAGGGTATCTGCAGCTTGCGGTAGCACGCTACACGACACAGGCCACTACGAAAGCTGGCGCTGACGTCAAGGACTCGAGGGGGCGGCACGTTACGAAGCCGTACCTCATTGAGTCGCTTGTCGGTGCCTCCTACGAAGCCCCACCATCCCCAACTCTCAGGAAAGTCTTTTGAGTAAAAACACATAGGTTTGGGCAGTGTTGTTTTCCTTCTTCGGTTCATGCTGTCACTATTTTTGGGGTTGTCACCTAAAAAGAAGAACACCGGTACCAAACGGTGTCCACCCTGAGTCCAAAAATTGGGCACTCGTAAAAAGGCCTTTTCGGGGCACTTCAGCAGCCAAAAAGCATGTTTTAGGCATTTCTATACGGTTCTGGGGTGGTTTACCAAATTGTATTGCCTCTTAGGAGCCCCTATGTGGTTCCCAAAAAAATGACCTATTTTGACAGCTTTTGACCCCCCCTAGGGCTAAGTTGGATGGAAACGCCGTTTCTTTTAGTTTTTTCGAAATATGGAAACGGAAACGGAAACGGAAACGTTTCCGTTTCTTTTAAAAGAAACGCCGGAAGGCTCCTCATGCTGAGGGGTCCTATAGGATACCACTTCGCGGGTCCTTCTGTGTGTCCGTCGGGTGTCCGTTTCCAGCCAAATTTTGGCTTTCCTTTCAGAGGGCGGGATCACCTTCTTCTTTTGATCTACCAGCGGGCACTTCTCTTCCTCGTCTTCTGGCGGGCTCTCTGACTCTTCAGGGCCCTTCCTGGGCTGTTCTTCGACTTGGCTCGGCCCCTTCTTGTGTGTCGTCGCGGTCTCGTTTGTGCAGAGCAGTCGCTGATGCTCACCGGTTTCTTTCGTCGGCGATCTGAGACGAGCAAATAGAAAACCACAAGCTAATGATGCAGAATATCGTCACATGCGGATGCTGAGGTTTTCTGACACCAGATTCCACTGTTCTGTGCCTACCCATCCACTTCGTCCTCTGCTGCTTCCAACCCACGTTCTCATGTTTACTTGTATCGGCGGCCGTGCCGAGTGGGGCTTTTTGAATCTGCAGTCCTCTTCTGCATTGTCGGTGGGGTTCTTCCTGCCGTCGCTGTCTATGCTCCGACAACACCGCCCGATGGTGCCCCTTCCGGTGACGGTTGCCACCCGTCGTCGTATGCAAGGTGCACTGTGGCAATCGATGTTTAACACACACGTTACTGCGTGGCCATCGCTTTTCTGGCGGGTTCAACATTGCCCCGGCATATGTGTGCCCTTCTCACCTCCTGATGCTGATTGCACTCCCTCTTTGTCTTACACCGCTGAAAACCCCCGGTCTTGTAGCCTGTGGTGCGGCGGTGCTCCCGCTGTCCTGAACGATCGTATCTGTATAGCCTATTATTGGAAGCGGATGTGCTTTCCCGATCGTCTTCAGCGCGCTGGCTAACGGCCTCGCATCAACAGAGCATCGTCGCCACAACAGCCATTGGTATAAAGAGCTGCAGACCTCAAAGTCATCACAACCGGATGCGTGTGGTTGCGCGGTCGCAACTCTTATGCTTCTTTCCTCCCTCTTTTTCGGAGCCTCCTTGTCCATGGTTTCCCACTGGATTGCGGGGTCCGCCGTTCGGAACACATTTCCGGTCGGACCTTCAGCCAGTATACTAGTGGCATACCAGCCGTTTCTTTTGAAAAGAAACGGCGTTTCCATCCACCGCCAAAAAGAAGGAAACGGAAACGGAAACGGAAACGGAAACGTTTCCAACGTTTCCATCCTACATAGCCCTAGGGGGGGGGGGGGGGGTCAGCCGGCTGATGGATGGATGGATGGTTCTTAACAAGATGCCTGGGGTGGAGAACGCGCGCATGATCGATGCTAGCGGTGCGTATGATAACACAAGAACCCCTGAATGAAAAGGCACCGGGATCTTCCTGACGAGCACGCAACCCGGTGAACTTAATCAAGAGTCGAAGATTAGCGTCGAAACTTCCTGGCTTTTCACGCCGCAGCAGAACGACCACACCCTACCCAAACCCAAGCACCCTCTAAACGCGTTAGGGGACTTCACAAGGTTTCACAACGGAGTGACACAACACCCGAAACGAGTCGCACTCTTTTACTTTTCTCAACCCCCCGCCATACCCAAGCCTCTACGGTCAACCGGAGACTTTAAAATACCGACCTTCTAATCCACAAATAACGCTGAAAAGAACAAACCTTCGACCCTGCCAATTCGTAGGTCAACAGCAAGCAGTCACCAACCGCGACAGGGTGGGCCACATTCTCGTTCGTGTCAACGTCCAGTCTCACGTAGGTCTGTGTGCAAGTTTGTAAACTGGCGTAGTGGGAATTTTAGGGCATTCTGAGGCTTGCCGGGAGCAGCAACGGCCAGCGAGTGACGGCATAGCAGTAGGCGCATGCTTGGATGTGGCACGTCGGTTCACAGATAAGAGTCGATCGCTGTCAGAACGGGTGTTGAAACCCAGAAATGGGAGGTTGCGTGGAGTACACAATAAATATCAGCGCGTAACAAATACTCAACGTAGCTGCTTTGACTCCGAATGGAAGGGGGAGGACATATAGAGGTAGAGAGGCAAAAACAATACAAACTGGTTTCTCATTCAGGCTTTGACCCCTGTTGTGGTTGTGTGTCTTGTCGTGCAGGGGTAGACCCGACCTCCCTTCTGTTCAACACGTGGTTCAGTGGTTTCAGGACTCGGGACCCCTTCAGTTCTTTGTGGGGCAGCATCGTCGAGCATTTCCTTCCAAGCGGGGGCTTCTGTGACAAAAAAGAACTTTAACTCTAAAAAGAGACAAGCATACGCCTTTCCCGCGAGCAGATACTGAGACGAACGCGAGGCACGTGACGGCGACAGCAAAGAGCTGCCTCGATGACATGATACCGAAGGACCCCCCAGGCCGGCGGGCAGCGAGTACGAGAACGGGATTTTTTTTTTTTTTTTTTTTGCGGATTTCTTCGCTTGTCTCCTCCGGTCAGAAAAAATAAAGCGGCGGCAAGAAACACAGAACGAAACCTTTTCGTTGGCTGAAGGGGGGGGATGAAACGGGACACAACGCCGATCCGAGCACTTGGGGTCGGATCAACTTATAGGTTGATGTGTTGTTGGCGATGAACGCTTGTCGGTTGTCCGGGTGGACCTTTCCTTTGATTGTGTCGTTTTGTGTTTGTTTTCTTACTTTCCTGGAGCAGGGTGAAACTTTTAGAGCACTTCGGGTTTGAGGGCCGGCCGATCAAACGATTCAAGCAACGCGAAGAATTGAATGAAGGAGCAACTCACGAGCGGTCATCGGTTCGAACGTTTTTAACGTGCTCATCGCTCATGATTAATCGGATGTGCAGTGACAATATGTTAATCATCCCGCCGAGTCGAACCAATGGAGGAGGCGCATCTTACCGAAATAGGTCCAATACACACAGTGCCCGCGATTACAATACGAGCGGTCATCGGTTCGAACGTTTTTAACGTGCTCATCGCTCACGAACAATCGGATGTGCAGTGACAATATGATAATCATGAGCCCGAAAAGAGCATGAGATGCCGCCAGTCCTGCCGAGTCGAACCCAATGGAGACAGCGATAATAAGCCCAATACACACAGTGCCCGCGATAGCATTATTATTACGAGCGGTCATCGGTTCGAACGTTTTTAACGTGCTCATCGCTCACGAATAATCGGATGTGCAGTGACAATATGTTAATCATGAGCCCGAAAAGAGCAAGAGGTGCAGCCAGTCCTGCCGAGTCGGACCAATGGAGGAGGCGATAGACTCGAAGCGAGCCAAGCGCTATCGAGATAAGTCCAAACCACACAGTGCCCGCGATAACATTACGAGCGGTCATCGGTTCGAACGTTTTTAACGTGCTCATCGCTCACGAATAATCGGATGTGCAGTGACAATGTGTTAATCATGAGCTCGAAAAGAGCAAGAGATGCAGCCACTCCTGCCGAATCGAACCAATGGAGGAAGGATAGACTCGAAGCTATCGAGATAAGTCCAAACCACACAGTGCCCGCGATAACATTACGAGCGGTCATCGGTTCGAACGTTTTTAACGTGCTCATCGCTCACGAATAATCGGATGTGCAGTGACAATGTGCTAATCATGAGCTCGAAAAGAGCAAGAGATGCAGCCACTCCTGCCGAATCGAACCAATGGAGGAAGGATAGACTCGAAGCTATCGAGATAAGTCCAAACCACACAGTGCCCGCGATAACATTACGAGCGGTCATCGGTTCGAACGTTTTTAACGTGCTCATCGCTCGGATGTGCAGTGACAATGTGTTAATCATGAGCTCGAAAAGAGCAAGAGATGCAGCCACTCCTGCCGAATCGAACCAATGGAGGAACGATAGACTCGAAGCGAGCAAAGCGCGTTCCTTGCCGAAATAAGTCCAACACGCGGTGTCTGCGACAAACGACCACCCAACACACGCGGCGCCGGAGACCTGGAGCAACCAACAGAGGTAGTAAGTGGGCGTTTCATCGTTCAAACGCTTTTTAATGTGTGCATCGCTCACGGAGAATCGGATGCAGTGACAACAGTGTTAAGCACGAGTTCGGTGAATGAGCAAAGTTTTCGTTGGCGTGGAGTGTAAAATGGGGGCACGAGGCATTGACGAAGAGACAGTGGCAAAATACATTGCAAAATTCTGTGCAAACCCAAGGAGGCTGCACTACGCGTCGCTGGAGGAATAATTGGCTTTTTTGTCGCAATGCTGTGCAGCACTGGAGATCTCTTGAAAAGACCCCTGACCGAGATTTTTTTCAACGTCTTTTTCGGATCTGGCCAGCCTAGTTCAACACCGGCAGGCAGAACCGGCGCTCCGAATCCACACTTCCGCATGAAGCACTGTGGCAGGGCGTCTTGCGGTCTGAGACGGGTTGATGCACACCGTAAACAGAGCAGCGTGTGCAGCTGGGGTTCGCAGGCTACTGCCAGCTGCTGTGGGAAGCGTTGCTGGTAACGTTGCTTGCCAATTTTAGACTACCACTGCTGACCGACTTTGACCGAGTTTGGCCAAAACCTCGCCAGGTCAAGCTCGGCCCCTGTCTTTAATGGTGAACCAGGGATTTATACGCCGGTCTAGATGGGCGGGTCAACCGTCCATCCTCAAAAAAAAAAAAAAAAAAAAAAAACCAACGGGCTGGCGGGTGTGGGTAGGCTACCACAGCAGTCATAGGGGGTCATGGGGGGGCCCATAGGGGTCCATAGGGGGGTCATGGGGGGTCATGGCGGGCCCTCACGACTTTGCAGGGCTGGCTGGGGTGGCTGGACAGGCTGGACCACCACTGGGGGGGGGGGGGGGGTCTGGGGGGTCGACAAACACGTGCTCGGCACCCCGGTGCAAAAGACGGGTACCCGTCCATCTACATGGACTATTGCTCTAGGCCGAAATCCCCTTATAAATCCCTGTGGTGAACGCGTTAAAAAAAAAAAACGCTTGAACGATGACAGCTCGGCCCGCAAGTTCCCCGGTTGTCGCCTGCAGAAAGTGTTCGCGCCTGCGGTTGATTTGTTGGAGTGCTGTAAAACTTCTTCTTGCTGGGCTCGTGATCAACACCTATTGTCACGGCACATCCATTCTTTGATTGCGCGATGAACACGTTTAAGTTAGCATGATGGCCGCCCAACAAGTTGCTGTCATCGGTCGCTTCGAATCTGTTGGGTTTTCGGACTGCCGCCACTTCTGAACCGCCGCATTAGAGGAGCTTTCCCCTCTCCTTCAACGGCAATTATCCATGCGCAAGGGACGCGTTTAGCACATGATGGCCGTCACTGTAAGTAGCTTCATCGCGCACTGCTTCGAGTTTGTTGATGTCGCTGGATTACCGTAATTCGATTGATGTTGAACCGGGTAAAACCTGGGTCAACATCCCCAAAAATGGGGCTGGGGTGTCCCAGGTTTCACCATTTTTTTTTTTTTTTTCGGGGTTTGCGACTGCGTACATTGCAGAATATCGCGACCCTGGTGCTTGCCCGTGCCTTCGGGTGCTGACTACTCAACTCGACCCCTAGATGCCGCTGTTACAGGAGGCTGCAGGACCACCACTGGTGCAGTTCACGCAGGTGACTACCTGGGACACCCCCCCGGGTGTCTCAGGTTTTACCCGGTCTGTCATTTACCCGTTCTAGCTTTAGTCCAGTTCAACATTATTCCAACTCCGGTATTTTCCTCCGGTGTTCGACGCCAAGTTGCCTTGCTCCAGTTGTTTTTGTTGTTGCCGTGGTTGATGGTTCTCGATCGCCGCCGTGCCCCGTTGCTTTGGTACACGCTTCGCGTCTGTCATTTGTTATTCGATCGTTCTGCTCTCTCGAGCAGGACTGGCCAGATTGTCAGCAGCCAGCTTGCGCAACCTTGTCGACACCAACCGAAGTTTGCTAAACAAGCGCTCCACTGATGCGGATCCCAGAGGAAGGATGGAGGCAAGCTGGAGAAGTTTGCAGGTTGCCGGGTACTTCACGGACAGGTTCCCTGTTGTGAAGCGCTGAATCACAGTGTTGAGATCCGAGAGACCCAACTGACGAATCTCGGCACAAACGCTTGCACACTCAGATATTATGGAAGTTTTGTGTGCTTGGATCCACTTTGGCGGATGCACTGCCGGCGCTTCAAAGTCTGGACAGGTATATTTGTCTGTGATGCCTGGTCCGACTGACATGTAATGGTCAGCAATCGAGGAAAGGGAATCCTGGGACACCTGTCCCTGTCAGGCTCCATCAAGTACGGTTGAGCAGTTGTTGTGTGGAAGGCCATGAAGGATTCAAATAAATTTGTGAATTTGAAAAGGAGCCAAAGTTGTCAGCCAGACCCAACAGGGCTGAGAGGGTCGCCCTCCAGCTCCCACCCAAAAAAACCTCCCCAAAAATTCAAAATCATAGTTTTTTTTTTTTTTTTTTGGCCTGACCGCAGGGCATTAGCTTGGTCTCCAGCCCATTTTCCAAATTTGGACCGCTAGCGGCTTTTTGCGTTTTCACTGTTTTTCAGCAGTTTCTGCACTTAGGGGGCTCACCTGCCAGTGTTGCACGGGTCTCTGCCACCTCTCCGGCCTCAGCCTCTATGTCACGGTAGCAACAGCCAGGATTTGTCGACTGGAACCCCCGGTACCACAACATCTTGTCTCTGAGTACAGTAGAAGAGTGGAGTTACACACTACGCACTCTAACTAATGGTCGTAACATGTGTGGCCCTCTAATGTAGTGTATTGGTCATCTTCACTCAGTGTTCCTCAAATACTAATAATCAATTTTTCGGCTCGCGTAGCGAGCCGGAAAAAACGGTATGGTACACCAAATTTCCAGGCCCGAAGAAACGGTATTGCCCATCATGCACAGACATCCAAGCTAGCTTGCTCCCCTCCTCCACCACCCTGTCGCAAGGGCAGCGCGAACAGGAGTTGCCTCACACCCGCCGACCCATTTGATACATTGTATTCGCCGAATTCTTCGAAAGACCTGCAGCCCAGGAAATAGGCTCAATGCAGCGCGACGCGACGTATCTTCACGACAAGGCTGGGCCCTGAGAGGGCCTCGGATTGCACAGTGGCCACTCTGCCGGGGCTTGGTGGTGGTGTAGTCCCATTTTTTATTTATTTTTTTTCTCGACGGCCTTTCCAAATTTGGACTGACGGTCCAAATGTGGATATAGAAGCTAATCCCCTGCCTGACCGAGTTTTTTCTGGTTTAAAGTGCAAGCTCGGTCAGCTGACCGAGTTTACATGCATAAGCTCGGCCACTGATTAAAGATTCGGATGTGCAGTGACAATAGGTGTTAATCAGATGCTCAGTGACAGGACGAGATGCAGGCCTTCCAGAAAACGAAGACAACACGCAGCAAGTGCCGACGACGATTGGTCGGAGAACGAAAACGGAGAGAGGTCTGGCCCTGCATCTGCGAGCACCGTGTCTGCAGCGTCGACAACCAACAAACAGCCACACGTTGAGCGGTCATCGTGGCATCGTTCGAACGTTTGATATGGCGTTCGCTCAAACAAAGGATCGTCACGAGGAGAAACGGAAGAAGAATCGGATGTGCAGTGACAATAAACACGAGCCGAGCGAAAGAGGAAGATGTGCAGCAGTCCGGCAAACCCCAAAGACGCCAAACTCGAAGCAAGCAACGAAGCAACATGTGATGACGACCATCACGTGCCAGCCAAAAGAGGACACCCCCAGGTGCGAACGGTAAATCACAGATTCGAAGCAACCGACAGAGGAACTTGTCAAGTGGTCACTGTTCGAACGGTTTTGAAGGCGTTTAACGCTCAGCGTCGGAACTGTAACAACCTCTACAGTTTTTTTTTTTTTTTTTTTTTTTTTTTTTTGAGAGCTTTGATTCAAAGCCTTTGAACATGATTGCTTCAATCTTCGATCAGGACAATCGACAGGTCCTAGACCGACCGGTGCTCTTGCGCTCGTAAAAAGCGAAAGAATGGGGAGAAGAAGCCAGGAGAACGTGAATAGGAAGGCTCTTTTCCTGCTCACTTACTACTTGTCGAAGCAATCCTGTTGAATTGACGCAGCAAGAGTGTGTTGCGATTGCGCTTGCGGCCCGCCCCACCTGGGCATGATACCTTAACTGACGACCGTTCATGCAAGATTATAGCTAGCAAGAGGAAGTGGAGAGGCTTCCCGTCTCCGGGCGGGAACTCCGCAACCTCAACTGACGATGGTTGATCAGAGTGCAACGACTGCAACAACCCTGCGGCGGGATAATACCCGAGCGAGGTGCCAGTAGCTAGTAGTACCACCACGTACCTACATACATACGTAGAGGTGTACTGCTAGGTATCCGTAGCACGGTGAGTACTCGTAGTACCACCAAGTACCTACATCCGTACACAGAGGTGTACTGCTAGGTATCCGTAGCACGGTGAGTACTCGTAGTACCACCAAGTACCAACATCCGAACATAGAGGTGTACTGCTAGGTATCCGTAGCACGGTGAGTACTCGTAGTACCACCACCAGCTACTGATAACCAACCGAAGCTACGTTGCACCACGACGGTGGATGCACAGCAGAGGTATGCGTGTTCCATCCTCCTGCTGGATACACCACCAAGTAGTGTACTGAGTAGTACCACAGCATGGAATGATGTATGAATACCACATAGTAACAACTAACAAAACACCCATAGAGAGACATCCACAGCACATTTTTTTTTTTTTTTGCGCAGGAAACAGAAGGGCTTCAACGAAAGGCTAGGGAGCTTCTGTTTGGCTAGCCGCAGCTGCGGTGCCGCTGACACTTGCGGTACCTCACGGATTGGGTGCACAGATTGCGCAGCGGCAGGAGCGCGGATACCACCCGGAACCAGAACCAGTCAGGCGGTGGGGTGGTTGTCTAACACAACCTCCGCCGTGTTGTGTACCGTGCACCAAGGGCCGCACCAGCGCCCTGTCGGCCTTCAAGTCTCCAGCTAGTTCACCATGCTTGTTTATTGGAGTTTGCAGTGCAGCCAGAACACCGGGTTCTCGTGCCGCCGTCCGTTTGTGGTTTGCGGCTCTAGTCTGCAGAATCCATGAATGGAAACCGAAACGGTTTCTCTGGTAGCGTACGGTCGCTCGAAACAAACTCACTCACCCCGTGGTACCAGCCACGTCCCCGAAAAGAGACGTGGCTCCCACAGTGCAGACCACCACACTAGCAAACCGTCGAAAGAGCTTCCAAGGCGAGCTCTAGTGGATATATTGCCGCTTCTGTTGCACAGGACTGACGGCGGCTGCTGCCGCGAAAGGACTACTTCTCTTCGGCCTCTTCGCCGTCCTTTTTGTCGCCTTTCGTCGTTGCGTACCGCATGCGGAGCTTTTCGATCTCCTGGTGGTTGGTTTACGCGCTTGCGGGATCGAATATCACATCGAAGTGAGGCTGCAGTCAGGCGAAACGCCGGACTAAAGACAGGATAAAGGCAGCGCGATGATTAATGAAGAGAGAGATAGAGAGAGACGAGTTAGAGTGCAGGGACCATCTCTCCGGGGAGTTTCCGGTCTCCTCACTTCTCTTCGCACTGCTACGGCGGGCGTCAGTCGCTCCGGAGGATGAAGACATTCTTGTCGAATGCTTTCGCAGAAGTTCGGCTTCCTACGATCTAAGAATTTCACCTCTGACGTAGGAGTACGTACGACCCCGGCAGTCCCTATTGATCCCGCGCAACGAGGCCTCAGACGAAACTCAAAAGAGAACCGCTAAGAACTTCGTTTTGATTATTCCTTCTCGGGTTAAGAGACCAACAAAAAGAGTCGAGAGAATCGATCCCTTGTTATTCCATGCTTTATCATTCACGGCGAACGCCTGCTTTGGGCACGCTGGTTTGTTCACAGTAACATCGGTGGTCGACCCGTATGCGTATGGTGGACGCGTAAGCGCTTTCATCCCGATGAAGAGATTACTTGCAAGGCACCATTACCACCGTTCATAGAGCACAGGTCTTGATGTGAGGGGTTGATCCCCCCTACGATCTAAGAATTTCACCTCTGACGTAGGAGTACGCACAACCCCGGCAGTCCCTATTGATCCCGCGCAACGAGGCCGTAGACGAAGTTCAAAAGAGAACCGCTAGGATCTTCGTTTTGTGCATTCCTTTCCCGGGAAAAGAGACCAGCAAAAAAGCGCCGAGAGAATCGATCCCTTGTTATTCCATCGGGCACGCTTGTTTGTTCACAGTAACATCGGTGGTCGACCCGTATGCGTACGGTGAACGCGTAAGCGCTTTCAACCCGATGAAGAGATTACTTGCAAGGCACCATTACCACCGTTCACCGTTCATAGAGCACAGGTCTTGATGCGAGGGGTTTATCCCAGCCTTCTGAATACCAGCAGTACGCTGATGCCCAGCAAACTGGGCCACCTTGCAACCTGAGCTCTGGATCCAACTACGAGCTTTTTAACAGCAGCAGCAGCATTAATATACGATATTAGCCACATACGGACGGAGGGTGGGTGTTAATTTTGGGAATATTGGACTTTTCAAGGCAAACCTTGGGCCATACTCAAAAAGGTCAAAAGGGGGATTCGTAGGTCAAAATACTCGACGTAGCTGCTTCGACTCCGAATGGAAGGGGGGAAATACAGAGGTAAGGGGCAAATACAATACAAACACAATCTGATTTGTTCTTCGCTTACACCACCGTGTGTTGTTTTCGCACTCAGGACCTTTGACCTGTTGTGTTTGTGTGATTTGTCGTGTAGGGGTAGACCCGCACGACCTCACGTCCGTTCAACACGTGGTTCGGTAGTTACAGCACTTGGGACCCCTTCTGTTCTTTGTCGGGCAGCATCGTCGAGCATTTCCTTTCAAGCTGGCGCTTATGTAAAAAAGAAAATGGGAACCGATGGACGCATTTGAAAGAGAGAGAGAGAGAGACGAGTTAGAGTGCAGGGACCATCTCTCCGGGGAGTTTCCGGTCTCCTCACTTCTCTTCGCACTGCTACGGCGGGCGTAAGTCGCTCCGGAGGCGCGCT